>JAOXYM010000022.1:20296498-20315935 GCA_028567055.1 Leptatherina wallacei | reverse complement strand
CTAGACCCACGCTACACACACACACACACGCTAGGCTAGACCCATGCTACACACACACACACACACACACACACACACAGGATTTTGATCATAATAAAGTCATGAATCATTCAGTCATGCAGTGTTCTGTAATGTTTACACTAAGGGGCGCCAAACTCAATAAAGAGCCATTTTCATTAGTTCGCCTCTGGCGTCCCCTCAGCCGGAGTTGTTGTGAATCTACAGTGAAATTTGGGGGGAAAGTGCTGCAACACTTGAGGGTGTTTTCACAGTTTGTTAGTTATATTTTTAGATTTGAATTGCTTCATTTTTTCTTATCAAATAAGTATTGTAGATCTAAGCTCAAAGTTTCAAAGCATGCACCAAATTAAAGTGGTAACTTCCTTCCTTCCTATTAGAATAATGGGGATTATAATTATTTCTAGAAGGCAAGTCAGCAACTACATTTAGTTTTTATTTTATTTTTACTAATATACAAATGCTGAAATGATCATAAATCCACCACATAATCATGATCATGCTTGAAAGAGTATGCAGTTATTACCAGTATTGTGCATGGAGGCGTTGAAAGGAACTAAGGGGAATATTATGTACTGTCTGCAGAAGAGTCTGACTAAAAATCAAAAATTTCTGCAAGTAATGTCTGCCTTCATTTAAAAAGCAAGTTGCATCAGCTTCATTGATTTCTAATTTAAAGAAACATGTGGAGTTGAAGAATCTGTCCAGTTTGAGAGGATATCTGCAAGTCCTCGCCACTAAAAAATAAGAAAAAAGCATGAGGAAAGGGCAAGACACCCTATCAACGGATCAGATCTGCCTGTAGCCTTCAGGGATGGGATTCCCCAGCAACAGGTTAGATGGTCAGTTACAGGTTTCTCTAGTTCAGTCTAGTCTATAAAAATTGAAATGGGGACCTATGAACGTTAACTATTCATTTTAAACTAAATGAACTTGGAACTAATTCATGAGATGCACGAGGTTGCACAACACTGGTTGTTGCTGTGTTGGTTTGAAGTGAAAAAGCAACGGGCCCCATGGTGTTTACTCCTCATTAGGGGATGACATGTGATGTGTTGTACACTGGGACTAGGTGGGTCTTTAGCTCTGGCCCTTAGTGATAACTCACACCAGCCTGCTTGTTGAAATACAGATAGAGCTCACTGGGGCTGTCTTAGCCCTCCAATAAAACAAATGAATACATGGAGCATTTTAAAGTCTGACCTCCAATTAGAGTCACATTTAAACATCAGTCAACTCCACTGAATTATTTATGGTTCCAATTACTTAGATGAACAACTGATTCCTCTTTTTACACACTGAAGCTGTATGAATTTGACACCTTAGTCACAGGATCAGCCTCATAAATACTTGACTTATACCTTTTGTTTCAACCACTCAGGTTCCCATCCTATATTTTTCATTCTCTAATACAAATCACACCTTTTTCACATAACTAATACCTCATATTTTCACCTTTTAACTTCTGCATGTGATTTAAAATATTTTGCTTCATTAAGAGAGAATTGAAGATCTCAAGTTATATTGCTTTGTATTTCTGTGACAATAATGTATGCAGATTAATATATATATATATACTGTATATATATTAGTATATATATATATATATATATATATATACACAAAGATGTGCGCTTAAAAGGGGCTATATGAAGACTGGGAGTGTCTGTATACTGTATGTTAAGGCACATGGACACAGCTGATAGCTGCTACTATAAGTGATAACAGGCCTGGGCCACAGTCTTCATCTGGGGCCCACTGTCTCTCACCACTTAGCTTTTTTTCTCTGCATGGCTAATTTCATTACATAAAGTTGACCTCTGGTTTTTATCCAGATGTTTTCTGACTTATTATGTCAAGTCATCAGAACAGCTTTTAAGGTTTGTTTACCTGGGAAGTAAAGGGATGTCATATAAAAAGAGGAAATGTCTCAGATTCTGCTTTTCTTGATAAACATCTGGACTCAAAGCAGATCAGATACTGAATATATACGTAAGTTGCTTTGAACAAAAGGTCAGAATTCCTTCCACCGAAGCAATATTCAGGAAACTTTCAGGTGGATTTGACCGACGATCAGAGACCGCTTCAAATAAATGAACATTTATTTATTTTCACCTTTTATCAAAAGATTTTAACCTCATGTTTCCAACATGTCTTATTTAACATTGTTAAAGGGAATAGAAATCAGAGCCAAGTGAAATTGTCAAGTTGCATTGTTATTTTCATGTAGGACATTTCTCAGCATCAAATCATGCATTAAATGACTTTTACATGCAATATATTGATAGCCTTGTCTAAAGAAAGCTGAAGAAATGATCTCACTAGATGGGATTTGCCAGTATTTCACAGAGTATGATGTGTGTATGTCAGAAAATCATCAGTGAAGAGAATATTACTGCTGGCAATCAACCGTACAAGGAAAAAATATGCAACACTCTAAGGAAGATACCTGCAGGGAATCAACTATCCTGACCCCTAAGAGGCAGCACTGCAGAAACCTCTTCCCCCCTCTGGGTTTCATACTGTAACGTGTCCTTGCACACCTCCAAGATTTGAGCAACTACTTGAAAACAAACAAACCCAAGGAGCGCTGACTGTCGGGAACGTTCCTACCTGACTTCAGCCTTTCTAAACAAAGCCACACATTCCTGACATCACAAGAAGCCCTTGCAACATGTTCAGGTGATGCTGGTATAAAACACTTTGACAGATCCCAACAAAACCATGGAGTTTACACATGTATTGTATGTTCTTTCATGTGGTTTTTCATTTGCAATGAAAATCGCATACAAGTCAAAGCAACTGCAAAATAAAAGTATTTTAACTTGCATTGTCACACCTTCGGACTGAGCTGTATGCGAACACAGATATTAAGGGAAACTGAGTTAATCACAACAGGCACTAAAAACCATAGAATCACGTTTAAGTCAAACATCACTTGTATTTTTAGCAGTCCATCAAGATGTCACTTTATTAATAATGAAGCAAAAAGTCAATAAGAGAAAATGAAAATATGCTGTTCTAAGAATAGAGAACTCAGAAGACCAGATTTACAGCCAGAGACATGCATTACTGTTCAATGACTGATGAAACCGGGCATACAATGGCTGGAAAAACCTTTGTCTGAACATGAAATACTCACAATATTAATTTGAAGCCTCAAATATAGTGCACTCTGAATGGCTGGTTTATAATAAGTTCAGCAGCATCTTTACCCCCTTTGTACATTTTGTTTTGCTATGTGGAACATCAGTGGAGGTGTATAAGATACTGCAGAAACACAATTTAACAATGAGGATCAACTAAAAACAAATATCATTTTAGTTTCTTTAACGTATCAACTTAATACTTCTTAACAGCTTTTTGCAATTTTGGAAGTATCCCAGCCAGCTTCATGAAGCTAACACCTTCAGACTTCAGTCAATAGCTGAGCTTTATTAAAAGTTATTGAGTGCAATATAAACACAGAAGCATCCTGCTCGGTTACTGAAGGGCAAGAGTCATGTAGCAAAGTAAAGAACAAAAATAGTTTATCATCAACATGAAGGTCAACTATGTTGCAAATTTCAAGTGCCTTTTTTTTTTTTTTTTAAGTTATCAAAATTGGGGAGACTTTCTCGAGGATGGGAACACTGCTGCAGAGTTCCCAGCTTCAGAAACTGGAGGTGGAACTGCTGCACAGAAAAACACTACATGGAAACCATTGAGAAGAACAGATTAAAGCATGAAACATGGTACGAAAATCTGGCTGTGGTCTCATGAATCCAATGTGAGGACGGAGCTACTGTTTTACTGTGAGATGCAGAGATGGTGAATAGACAGCATGGTTATTAGATGGGGATTTATTCAGAATCCAGGATAAGTTGTAACCTGCATGGATGATACAGCACTCTGCAGCAATACAACATCCAATCTGGTTTGAACTTAGTTCTTGCAGCACGTATTTTAGTAGGACACTCAGTCAAAACCCATTTACAGACTGATCAAGAAGTAGAGAGGTGGAATGCTGAGCAACCACCACCTGCTCTCATGAAGTAGATAATGATGTGCAAACTCATTTCATTCATTTAATCTGTCTGTTCATTTACTCTTTAACTGCATATGTTATTTTCTATTCTTTGGCACCAAAAATAGCCAAAGTTTTACCTTTAAAATCTTCATCTGGCATAAATGTGTTTCTCTTTCACCAGCCTTCCCGTCATCATCGGCCATGAGGTTCCCCTCCAATCAGCTGCAGAGGAGGTATCACTTTGTGCCTATGCTTTCACATGGGCGTAAGACAAACCGAAGTGAGCTCAGAGGTTGTCCAGAAACAAGTTTAATGTCTTTTCATTGCATCTCCTGGAAGCAACCCCACTCCTTCCATCTGTAACGCCAACTATGAGGGAATTCCCAGTTGGTAAACAAGATGACGTCAAAAGATGCTCAACTCATGATACTGTAATTTGCCCCCTTTTCTACCCTCTTTGGCCCATGTGTGCCCCTGAGACAGGCCGAGGTTCAGTCCCTGTCCAGCCTTGGACTTGGTTCACGCAGAGAGGGCGGAGCGGGCAAATTAGGGCTGGGATATCCCTGTGTCAAGGTGTCCCAGGCTGATAGAGATGTTTGTATGTCTTAAACCTCCCCCTCCTCCCCCCCTCACCATCGTGATCAGCAACCAGAGGGTTTGTGGGGTACTGCACTTGTTGGCGTTGACGTACTTTGGTGTGGGTGTTCCCGCTTCTCTGGGGCTCGCACTGTAGTCATCTTTTCATTTGTCTTGGTTCACTTTGTCACCGGGCTTGTCGAGGCTGGCAGAGAAGTGATCGTCCTGTGTCCAGTACCGGAGACCAGGTGGAATACCTGCATGCAGGTAAGGGTGTGGCCTCCTCCGGCCAATGGTTAGACACTTTTTGGGTACTATTGAGCCAGAAGGAAGAGGTCAAACCAGATGGATATCTATATGTACTTAAATAGGAGTGATTGCCAGCAATTCGGTGTAAATTAACTTAAATTTAAGTAATGTTTAAGTAAAGGAAAACTAACTTTTAGTCTGTACTCCATACTCTGTAACCATTTTCTCTCTTTTTATTCTGACAATATGACAAATTAAGTTTATTGAAGATGGGAAGTAAAACATATAAATCCAAAAAGGATTTCTTGATTTGCTGCATTAAAAAAAAGAAAGAAAAAAAACATGCATTCAAATTTCTATTGATTTTTTTGCAAATATATGCCTGATATCAGTTGTACAGATAATAAAATGAGGCCTAAATGGAACAAAATCTTATCACATGTATTGATCATATCTGTAGATTGGTTTGTTCTAAAATAATTCCTTATCACATTGAGTAGGTACAGAGTCAGTGTACGTAAAGAAAATTCCTATTTTTAAAGGTGTTTTTGTTTTTTAAAACTACCTGGCATTCTCGGATATTTGTTAAATCGAAAACCAGTAATATCTTTATTTATTTATTTTTTTCAAATAAAAAATAAATAAGAGATTGTTTTTTATTTTATATCATTTGATATTACAGTAGTTTTAGAAGTTGCATATTTCAAATTTTACTGTGGGGGACCGATGGATCTGGGTGAAGGGTGTAACCAAAAGATAAGAGACTCTGTAGGCTCCTATTGAAACTATATCGTCCTCAAATTGTCAACGGCTGATTGATTATCTGCCCCGAGCTGCAGCTCTGCAGAAAAACTCAAAGTACAGCTTGTGATGGTAGACTATTGTGTCTTTATCAAAGTTGTCTAAAAAAAGGGGCTCAAAATAGGTCTAGTTGAGAGCTGGTTGGTGAATAAGTAACTTTTTCCTCAACAGTAAAAACACCCAAACAGTTTGAGTATAAACAGAGGCGCTTTGTGATTGTTAAGAATATTTGGAAATCCGGTGTTTAGGATGATTCAGCTGCGCCCATCTGGATGAAATGTTTGTCAGAATTAGCAGGTTTGATGTAATCAGTTCCCAGGTTTTTATATATTTCATTATTTATTTTAATTTCTTTACCTTTGAGTGTTGACTAATTCATTTTCTGTTTTAGGGAATGCATAGAAGTAACTGAAAGTTGAAGGGCAGACTTTTCAACATCCATGGAGAACAATTTCAGTTTTGAGGAGGTTGGTCGACTTTTGTCATCTGACAGTTTTTATATCTGCAGCAGCATAAAATGACTCAAAAGTTGATTTGGTCAACACAGAAACCATCCTTTCTAATGTGTGCATAAATTGGTATTTTCCCAAATGATCTTCTTCCAGCAGCTTCCATGAATTCTTCTCTATTTTTCCCACTTATATAGGACTGTGAGATGTCTTATGAAGACAATGACTCAGCCTTCCCCTCTCCAGTGAGACTGTAAGTTCTTCATCAAAGCCTCGCTGTTCCCCACTGTGATGTGTACGCTGCATTTCTGCGCTCTGTTTCTGATAAGATAATGGCTCTTACTTGCCTCATACGGAGCATGAGCAGTCCAGCTAGAACCTTTGATAGAGTCAAAAGGGAGGGTTCAAATTGCTCTTATCAATAATTTCAAAACTGTGTAACAGATCCAGTCTGAGCCTCTTCCGAACCATCTTTTTAATGATGCCATATCTCTTAGTTTTGATTTATTTGCAGCTGTCTTAACATACCTTACACTACTAGACTGGCACACTAGAACAGTGTTATACACGGCATTTAAAGAGGCAGATAGTTCTCATTAGAGCTGGTGGAATTCAAACCAAAGCTAAAAGAAGGTCAATCTTGGACATGCGCTCATCAGGTTGTCAAATAACACCCTATTTTTATTCATGCTTGCAGCAGTACTGAAACTGTATGGTCAGTGCATGTTAGAAACAGCCAACCACTCTGAATGTTGCAACAACACCTGTAGTTAGAAATGTCTATGCATTTGAAATCACCCACAACAGTCTTTTAGGCCAAGTAATGATAAGGATGTAGCTGAGAAACGGGATGGTGTAGTGCTGCCACCTTGTGGCTGTGCAAAGAATAGCAAGAAAAAAAAGCTTTTTTCAGAATTGCTCGTGCACTGGAAGGTCATGCCAATCATGCCATCCTTTATCTTGATTAGCATTTCTGTATCTCCAAACCATCAGGGCTTCACCGGGTCTGAGTGGAAGCTTTGATCCTGAAAGGAGGGAAGAGGAGGAAGAGGAGGAGAAAGAGAATGAACCTCGTCCAGAAGCCTTTGTCTTACCCATTGATTCAGATGGTAAATTTCTCTGAAAGTATGTGCAGATTTTAGTGATGTGTCCTAATATAACTGCCAAAATCACTTCTCTGTCTCTGTATTTTAGCTTTTCTGAATCTAAACACCAATGCCACCACAAGAGGGGATGCTCAAGTTAGTCTGTCCTTTCAAAATCAATATAATGAACTGTCATATGCTGGACTGGAAATATTTGACTTATAACTTTGCATTACCACAGGCCTATGTAGAGCTGAATGAGCTCCAGGGCAACACCTGGCAGGAGACTACCCGATGGGTGGGCTACGAAGAGAACTTGGAACTTGCCACAGGAAGGTGGGGACCTTCTCACGTCTCCTTCATCGCTTTTAAAAGCTTGCTCCAAGTCCGCAGAACCCTGAGCACAGGTGACTTTGAAATCTAAAATGAAATAGAAGTAAAGACACATGTGGATGAGATCAGTTAGAAAACAAAGTTTAAAACCATAGTAAACTCAAGCCTGCATCCTCAGGTGCGATCATCTTTGACTTGAACGCTGGCAGTCTTTCTGCTGTGGCTGAGAAAATTGCTGATGAGCTGGTGAACAAGGATGAGATCCGGGCTAGCGATCGGGAGGGTCTGCTGAGAGCTCTGCTGTTGAGACGCAGGTAACATGTTTCTCTGTTTCTTCTGCAAGACGATAAACTCTCAAGCGTGTTTACAGAAAGCACTCTTTTATCATTTTATTTGTCCTTCCAGTCAGTCTACAGGACCTGTTGTCACTCCCTCTGGAGACATTCAGATGCAGACTTTTTCTATTGCAAAGAAGGTACTCAGCACTTTGAGGATTCATATTCATTATTATCGTTTGGGGAGTCTGTATATTATTATAACCGTACTGTACCTGTTTTATTTGGCAGAGGGAAAGCTCTGACAACATGGAGGCCTCAATCGTCCTCACAGGTACATTATTCTGATGCAGGTTTATGCCACTTGCTTCAATTTGTTTCTGGAGCAGATCTTTTCAAAAGGGTGTTCATTTCCCATAGGTGCCCTCGACCTCCTGGAGAAACCAGTGGTGGCCTTCGTCAGACTGGTCGACTCTGTGGTGATGGAGTCCGTTATAGAGTCTTCTATCCCCGTTCGTTTCATCTTCATGATGGTGGGCCCCACAACAGGAGGAGTAAACTACAGTGAATGTGGTCGTGCCATGGGTGCTCTGATGGCTGACTGGGTAAGTAGGGGAGAGTGGAAATGGAACAGCTTCAGTAATGGCACCACACATTCCCCCTCTAATGCATTTGTTTTTTACTTTTTGGATTTATCAGGTGTTCTGTCTGGAGGCTTTCTTGGCCCAAACTGACAAAGACCTGAACAACGCTATTGCCGACTTCATGGACTGCAGCATTGTGATTCCTCCCACTGAGATCCAGGATAAGGTGATGCTGGAGCCAATAATTGCTTTCCAGCAGAAGATGCTGTGTGACAGGCTCCGTCCTGCTGACACCCGACTTGCCTTTGGAGACAGGGCCAAAGGTTAGAATCCACGGCAAGCTGCAGTGGTGTACATTTTAAATCCTAACTCAATTTGTTTGGGTTTTTTCGTAGTTAAATTAAATGCAAAAAAAAAACCACATCAAGAAGTCCAATTTAATGTTTCTATATTCCTTTAAAGAGCCAAATGAACCAAGTTTTATGGGAGAATCTACCTCAATTTTGAGTAAAACCTGCACAGTTCAGAAAAATAAAAAAAAAGGAACAGATAGACAAATATGGTGGTGAGGATGTTAAAAGCAGAACAGAAGTAGAGTTAGTTTAACATATTAAAGTCTGTTTTATTTGTTTTCTTGTTCAGTTGATGTATCAGATGAACCAAAGGAGGACCCTTTGGCCCGTACAGGCTACCCTTTTGGTGGAATGGTAAAGGACATGAAGCGCCGGTATCGCCACTACATCAGCGACTATACAGACGCTCTGAACCCTCAGGTCCTTGCCGCCATCATCTTCATCTACTTTGCTGCCCTCTCCCCAGCTATCACTTTTGGAGGGCTTCTAGGTAAAGGACAGTCCAGGACAAGAAGATGACTTTTCTCATCAACCACTGCTAAAGTTAATTATCACTCTCTCTGATTCTGACCCCAGCTGACAAAACTGAAAAAATGATGGGTGTGTCCGAATTGATGGTCTCCACCTGCGTCCAGGGTATCATCTTCTGTTTCATCGCTGCCCAGCCTGTTCTGGTCATCGGCTTCTCTGGACCTCTGCTCCTGTTTGAGGAAGCATTTTATGCTGTGTGTACAAATTGAAAGAAGTTTCTGGGGGGTGGAAATCTGTACAGGACTAATTTTATTTATTAAAATTCCTTTTAATTTGTTCATCCTTTATTAGTTCTGCAAGTCCCAGGGCCTTGAGTACATCGTGGGCCGTATCTGGGTGGGCATGTGGCTGGTAGTGATCGTGGTTGTCATCGTGGCAGTGGAAGGCAGCTTCCTGGTCCGATACATTTCCCGCTTCACCCAAGAAATCTTTTCCATCCTCATCTCGCTCATCTTTATCTACGAGACCTTTGCAAAACTCATGAAGGTTCCCTCGTGTTGTTCCTCCATCTACTTCACTTCTAAAATTTCATTTCACTTTAATATCACCTGTTCCTCTTTCATTTGTTTCATCATCGGCTTTCTCCTCCTCAGATCTTCAAAACCCACCCTCTGATCCTGAATTATGACCATCTCAACGACACACTGGACAACCCTTTCCACCCACTCGTCGTGGAGCACACTGAGTTCCATTCAGATGGCAACGTCACCATTAAGGAGCTAGAGATTGAAAGGCCATACCCCAACACTGCCCTCCTGTCTATGTGCCTGATGTTTGGCTGCTTTTTCATCGCATACTTCCTCCGAAGTTTCAAGAATGGTCACTACTTTCCTGGCTGGGTAAGATCAGTTTTTAAACTAACTTATAAGTATTCTAATTGAAAAGTCTTTTAAAGTAAGGTGATTTTAATCTTTTGCCCCATCTCTCTAGCTTCGTCGTCTGATTGGAGATTTTGGAGTCCCCATTGCCATTTTCTTCATGATCGCTGTGGACATCAGCATTGCAGATGCTTACACCCAGGTAAGTGTTGAGGAAATTTCTTTAAAATGCCTTTTTTTTTTCAAATTTAAGAAAAACAAACAGGACAAATTGCAGATTACACTGTGTGCAAATTAAGATTGTGTTCATGCATGACACAGTGTGCAAAGTCCATTTCAGTCTATTCTTAAGCTCCTCCTAAGAACGAATTCATTCATTTTGAAAGCAAATCATTTACAAGTGGGAAACGTTCATGACAGCTGATAGCAGCACAGCTTAGGTGTGAAAAGAAATACAAATCAGCACAAAGCATCAAACAAGCAGGACCTGGACACCTCGCAGTCACTGAGTTGACCATGAGCTCCTTTAGATAAATAAACTGGAGTTAAATTTGAGGCCATCTGAATGAAATTGGTTCATGCAACAGGAAAATTATTCCGAGCACAAATTTACAACAGAGTGGCTGAAAGAGAAAACACTCAAGGTGTTGCAGTAAGCCAAAGTCCAGATTTCAACCTGACTGATGCTTCAGGATAGTATATGATATGTGCATGAAGAGGCCAAAACTCCTCCACAATGATGCATCAGACAGATAATGTTTAGTATAATCAATCCCTGGTTACCATTCAGTTTGATTCTTTCTCCTCAACCCAAAACATGCTCAGAAACTCTCACTAGACCAGTGCAGCTTAAAGCTCTATATGCATTGATGTTTTTATGAATGAATATCTCCCCCTCCTCTTGTAGAAACTGGTTGTGCCAAAAGGTGTTGAAGTGACCAACCCCAAAGCCAGAGGCTGGTTCATCAACCCCATGGGAGAAAAGAAGCCTTTCCCAGTATGGATGATGGGTGCTTGCTGTGTACCCGCCCTGCTCGTTTTTATCCTCATTTTCATGGAGTCCCAGATTACTACGTGAGTTACTTTATAAATGATGACATCGCCGTTGTCTGCAGCTCATCTGTACAAAATCTTTGAGAGGTTTTTGCTTATTTTCTGTTCTCTGCGGATTCCAGGCTGATTGTGAGCAAACCTGAGAGGAAGATGATAAAAGGATCTGGTTTCCATTTTGATTTGCTCCTCCTGGTCACCATGGGAGGCATATCCTCCATCTTCGGGGTGCCTTGGCTGAGTGCTGCCACGGTGCGATCAGTCACCCACGCCAATGCTCTCACTGTCATGTCCAAGGGCCCCAAACCAGAGATAGAGAAGGTGATTGAGCAGAGGATCAGCGGCTTACTCGTGGCCACCCTGGTTGGTATGTGTTGCCTTCTATGATGCAGTCAGAGCAGATTCAGCATAAATTGCCTTTTTTCCCTCTTTCTTACCATTTCTTCTCTAACTTCCAGGTGTTTCAATTTTCATGGAACCCATTCTGAAGATGATTCCTATGACAGCCTTGTTCGGCATCTTCCTCTACATGGGTATTACCTCTCTGAGCGGAGTCCAGATGTGGGACAGGATGCTTCTGCTTATTACGCCAAAGAAATACCATCCTTCTGACGCCTACGCCACCAGGGTAACTAACTATCCTCCTCAGATATTGTTCATTTTATGTCCGAGTGGATATTCAGTGTGATATTCAAGTTTTTCTATTTGTAAGCAACCACTTTGGTCTTCTCTGAAGCTGCTTCACTGTTTCCATCACTTTTTTTTTTTTGCATTTGGATGTCAGTCATCTCCTTCCTAACCCCCTCCTGTGTGGTCACCTGTGTAGGTGAAGACCATGCGGATGCATCTTTTCACTTTAGTCCAGATTTTGTGTCTGGCTGTCCTGTGGATGGTGAAGATGAGCCCCTTCTCTCTGGCTCTGCCTTTCATTCTCATTCTCACCATTCCTCTGCGCATGCTCATGACCGGCCGGCTCTTCACTCCCCTGGAGATGAAATGCGTGAGTACCTGTCTGCATCTGATTCACTCATCCCAGGGCTCGCTCACGCATAAACTCGCTGTTTCATCCGTTTCTCTTGCAGCTGGATGCAGATGACGCCAAAGTGAAATTTGACGACGATGAAGGATTGGCGTAAGATTTAGAAACAAAAAATGAAGTCATTAATTTTGTATATTCAAACTGTTCTGTTATTTATCTTTTGAGGAAATTACTTGACACATACACACAATATTCCTGCATCTGATTTTGTGCTTGTGCCAGTATCTGCTCTTTATCATTTTAGATTAAAAAGAAAGGTATATTGATTTAAGAGCAGCTTTTTTTTCTTTTATAAAAGAGGTATTTATTTTCTCCAAAGATGTGAGTTAAATTCAATTATTATGTTTTTTTCTTTTAATAATCAAATATGGAGTGGCTTGTAAGTGACTACAGTGCAGTCACATCTTAAATCTGCCTGTGGTATTTTTTCTAACTTGACCTTAATTTAATCATATTTGAATCAGCATCATTAACCTTGAACAAATAATGAACTTTGTTGAACCATCCGAGGAGCTAAAAGCCATAGATTATTGTCTATTATGTTTTCTCAAATTAATTTCAGGTTGTGTTTCTTTAGTTTGCTTCATTTACTTTGTTTGGGATTTGTTTACAGGAAATGTTTCTGTTTAGTTGCCCTATTTGTATAAAACAGATGTGTAATTCACTTAGAGCTGATTTTAGAGTAGAATTGCTTGAAGATTATAAAATACGATGTGCAGTAGGAAGCCAGAGGTGAGATATGATTGAGTTGATTGTTGCACTGATGACATCAGGGAAATATTTCTTTGTAAATGTCTTATAATGCATTTTGTGTTGCCCATCCCATTTGTGCGCTTAAAACACTGTACATGCTTTGGATTTCCCTTTATTAATAATAATAATAAATTTAAAAAAAACATCTAAAATGCTCATCTTTAAGTTGAACTAAGAACAACGCTGATCAAATATACAGTATTTTCGTACTTTTTTTTTTTTTTTACTTTGAATAAAAGGAAAGGGAGTTCACTTGAATTATGTCTGCCTTCCAGCTGAATGCTGCCTTCAGGAACATCACGAAAACTCCAGCTTTTTAAATTCAAACTCAACTACTCTTTAAAGTCTCATTACAAGAAGAAAATTTGAACTGAACATTTTTTCCTTACAGTGAGAATAAATTTGATGAATATTTTCATAAATGACTTTATCAAAGGCTTTTGGAACTTCACTCATGTTACACACAAATCTGTAATACAATTAAATACATCATACAGACACACAACATTGTATATCTCATCAGATGTTTATTGCAGCAACATGTTCATTTTTTTTAATAAAGTAATGGTTCATAACATCGCTTTAAATCGGTCTTTAACGGTAGAAAAGAACATTGCATCACTTATTATTAGTCAGTGTTGCTTTAATACTACAGTAGAGGTACATTAAACACTGGTGGGGAAAAAACATTTAGAGACAAATGCAAACAGGAAAATGAATACTTTGAAATAAAAAAAATAACAAAAACTCCAAGAACCCTGAAAACGAGAAAATTCTTGCTGATTTTGACGTTTACTTACCTCCACCTAGAAACTTTAGATACAGTTTATTTCTTTGTCCTTTTACTCAGGAAGTAAGGGACAGATTTTTATGAAAATCTTTACTAGAGCTGCTACAGACCCAGCTTCCCTTTTGATGTCAGTCCAAATCTACAGTGAGGAGATTTTTTACTGAGCCTTGACAAAGCTTCACATTATTAAATGACAGCTCAATAATGTCTCAAATGGGCTAAAGAATGTTTGTTATTGGTTATCTTTTAATTTCATCCATTATTGAGTAACAATTACCTAGCAGTTTTGTCTGTCATGTAATCCACTGGATTATGTAAAAAAAAAAACAACTAAATACAATTGCTTCAAAATTAAACAATAAAAACAAACAAATTAACAGCAGCATAACTACTTATTCAGCATTTTAGATATAATCTGTCCAAATGAAATTACTCACAAAAATAATACCAACACAGACCAAACGTATACCGTGTAGAAGAGATGCTTTTCCTTAGCCTTTCAGCTCTGGTAGCGGTTGTAGATTAGATTATTTTTTCTTTGCTGTTTTTTTCCTGTTTGTTTTGTTTTTAATCTAAAACCATACAAAGAACTTGTCCTATTTAAATTGTTTGAGGTCCATTATCAACAAACTAACACTTTTTGTTGTTTTTTTAAAATCACAGTTAAAATAATGTAACATAGGAGGAGAAGCTAACTTTGACAAACAGCATAACATAATGGGCATTTAAAATTGGATTAAACTAAACAACTCTTACAAAAACAAGCTGGACTCATCTTGATTAGTCATTAATGTTATCAAGGTGGAACAAGTGATTTGTGGGTCATTAAATCCTAATCAAATTGCAAATTATCTCTCAATGTGATTATAATTGCGTAATTTCTGCAATCTGATAAAAACAGACTTCTTCATGCTAATATTTGTTTAAAATATCTTTACATGGACCAATAAAAGCTGCCCTCCAGCTGTTCGTCTTTTTCGTGCCTTGATAGCTACATCTCCCACAGCAAGTGAACACTGCACAAGTTTAACAAGGCGAGTGCCTGAAAGCCATTTGTTTTCCCTGAATCGGACTGACTGGATTGGATGGTCGGGGGTTCCGCCCACAAACACACAAGGTGGAGTTGAAAAGAAAAAAAACATGCTGGGTCAAAATGAAGCTGTCAAACAACCGCTTACAATTCAGTAAAAGACGCTTAGAGCAGTGGGAAACGGCGTGGACGCCGAGTATAACGATGCGTCTCTGATAAAGGAGAAAAGCTGGCAATGATCGGACAACATTATAAACTTAATAAGATTATAAACTAAATAAATCACATTTTGTGTTGAAAAAGATAAGTTAGATGGTTGCATTAAAGTGGACAACTAATGGTGCAACTTTGTCTGTCATGAAACCAACAGATTCCCGATAAAAAAAATATTCGTGCTGCAAACTTCGGATAAGTGACAGGGGGTCGGCCTCGGGGAAGAAAAATAATCGTCCTCGGTTGCGTTCAGAAACAACGTTGTGACATCGGAAAAAATGTGGTTGTGTCGGCGTAGCAAAATGGTTGGATGGAGAGAGAAGAGCTGCTGCGCGTTGAGTGGAGGGAGACGGCGAGTGAGATGGAGGCGGGGGGAAGGACCATCTCTGCGGGGACTGGAGCCCAGGACCGACGGCGCAGTGCTGGCTATCGTTCAACCCTCCCCTTCTTCCTCCACAGCGACACCGAAGCTCACGTCGAGACAGGTAAGCCAACACAACGGCACCTCGGTTTCGTCGCAAAATAACGAGAACGCGCGATAAACAAACCGGGGGAGGGGGGAAAAAATCGTTAAAAGTAGTAAAATATAAATGTAATGTTTGTTTTCTACTCGCTCCTCACGCGGTAAGCCTCTGTATTTGCAAAACAACCCGACCGTTGTGGAAGGGTAGAGACGAGGTCGGCCATAGCCGAATTTCTAGTCTCACACAGCGAGGAAGGATCTCAATGTAAGACCCGGATATATTTGGGATATTTGTTTAAAATTACACCCAGCGCCCCATATGAAGCAGATTATTTTAACTGAACATCGGCTATATGCGTTGTAACCGTGTTGTTTGCGTCGGGGAATAAACGGTGGTTTCCGCGCCGAGACCTCCATGCGGCTGTAGGGGGAACAGCTAGCCGCCTCTCTCGCTCAGCCATCAGGGATCTCGGTTTAATATCTCACCGTGCAGAGACTCGCCCTCCCTCTCCCCCTCTTTCTCTCACTGACTAACCCAGAACCACCGACGACCGAGCTCGGAGAACCCGCCTTCTCGTCCTCGCTTATGCGATTTTTTGGATCGAGGAAGGGGAGTCTGCAACGCCCTGGCTCTAGGTTTAAGCTCCGTTTTCAGTGTTTGCAGTGCGCCATTGGACCTTGTCACGGTAAGTTTCCTTGTAGAGAGTAGGGTTGAAGCATGGCGGACCTGGAGCTGTTTGTCGCGCCAGAGAAGCTGCTCAGCCTCGGACGCCAACATGTTTCCTTTCAGCTTTAACCGACCGTGTGGGAACTGTTTTCCGCTGTAATTGTAGCCAAAACTGTAAATAGGTAATGTTAAAATTAACCCACGGGAAAAAGAGGTCGATGATACAATGTTTCACCGTGAAACATTTGTAATTTTCGTCTTTATTCCTGCGCCTCCTCAAAGTCCTTTCAACCGAATTTTACGGTGATTTACGTACCTATGGCGCTATTAAGAGCAACAATAACTTGATTTTTAAGTCCTCCGAAATGTTTGTGATTAAAGTAAAACATTAGTGAAATTATAAAAGTTAATTGTTATAAATCATGTTGTAAACAGCAGGTATTGTGATTCAGTATAACCGAAATTTCGTTTAAAAGGCTCAAACTTGTTAGTATTTTATAGGAAAATATACAATTTTAAAAAGTGTAACTATAAATAAACTCGAATTTGAGCTGCTTTTAGCGTGCTTAAATGTCCTTGGTCGTGTAGTGCCTCAGCACCCGATTTTTAAAGCTCCATATGTTGTAATTTGGGCTTAATTTAATAGATTCGATGTTTTGAGATATCTGAATTTACGTTATGGCGTTTCTGAATTCACATAAATATCCATATCTGTAGTTTTAGTGAAGCTAGGTCACACGGTTGAGCTGGGGCCATCAAGGACACGATGAACAACGAGCATCCGCCATCATTGGAGCGCAGCTCGGCTACGCCTCGCTGAAGAATGCTCTAGCTTGTGCTCCTAAATTCAACCATGTAACGCTGAAACCACGAATAAAGCGGTCTGAAAATACCCTAAAAGCACATTTATTCACTTCAAACGAACATTATTTCGTTTTCCTCGCTCATATCTTGGTAAACATTAGAGGAGAAGATTATGGGTTTTCATGGCGGAGCTAGATCCGCGTCCAACGGTGATGAGGCGCCTCTGTCGAGTGTGGCGCATTTGGCTGCAGTGCTTCCAAGCTACCATTCCTGCTGCTCGGAGACCGAAAGCAGATCCCCCGTCCGTGGTCAGCTGGTCGCCTACAGCTGCCTGTCCGTCCACGTCCATTCGCTTCCTCCTTCCGTGGATCCTCCCCAACCTCCGCTCCGACTGAAAATCCTCCATTACCGAGTAGACCGAGCGAGAAAATGGTCGCTCCCGTGTGTCCACGATACTTTTGTTGTGGAATAAGAACAGTACTAATTCGCCAAATTCCGGTTTGCAAAATTTGCTCGACGGAGACTCCTGTTGTCGCAGCTAGTTGAGACCCTCCGCAGTGTTATTTGAGATTTGAAGCCGTCACAAGCAATAGCCTATGTCTCACCATGTAGCGTAAACGTTTTAGGGGCGGTGTAATGAACATAAACCATTATGTCGAGGCAGATTTGAATTCAATTGGAATCATCAGGTTCAAATCGCTTGTTAAATCACTCCCAATCATGTAAATAATAAACATTTAAATAACTTTAGCTGATTAATCAAAAAGTTAAACTTCTGATTATATCATATATTATGAATAAATCATTTTTAATTGAATTTGAATTTATTTTAAAGTACATTATTTATGTTCATTTGGAAGTTTTATTAGGTTTTTGCTTCTTTTTTTTTTTTAGATCAAACACAGTGTATTCACAAATGAATGGAGAAATGGAGGCAGCGACCCAAGCCCAAGGTGAGATTTTACAACAGATTTGTTAATTTTCAGCACAAAATGTCAATGAAAGCATATTATTGTGTTTATGAATAATTTTACACACATACAGGGACACTTTTTTTTACAAAGTAGATGGTCAAAAAACTTCTTAATTTTTTCTTTTGTTTTATTATTATAGTGTGGGCGCAGGATGACCTCCTTAAACTGTTGGAGGCCATGAAAGTGGCCTTGCCTCAGAAAGACCTGACTAAATACAAAACATCTGAGTCCCACCTTGACTGGCAGAAGGTGGCCTTCAACTCTTACACCGCAGAGATGTGTAAGCAGAAATGGCAGGAGGTCTCTAAAGAGGTGAGACATGGAGTGATGTATTAGTTGAATTTCCACCACATGAACCTTTTCTGGGGTCTTTAGGGGATGCTTTCCTTGTCAACCAACATTACCCCAGCACCTAATGCTTAACAGACTCCCAGGGAAGAATCTTCAACCCTAAAACAACCTATTTAGCAAGGTAGTACATAGAGATTTGTACTACTTTGAGGTTGAATATTCCCAGCATTTTGTTTCTACCATTTAGTCTCCAACATAACTTGAAAATTGTGTTAACTTTCATTAATAGAGCAGGAATAGTTGTTCCCATTTGTAAACACATCTTTCAAGCTCAGTGAGTCGGCTCCTTTTCCTATTGCTGACGCATGAGGCTGCTAGAAGTGATGACGAGCAGCAGGAGAGGAGTTTTATCTGCAAGAGCAATCACAGTTTATCGTCCTTTATTGCTGACAACACAAATGTGGCCACATAGGGGGAAAATATTAAAAGCTCAGCAATCATTTGCTAACAAATGTACAACCTAGAACAAAAGATTTTCTACTGAGTCAATGGCTGATTTAATCTATTTCTACCTTTTCTCTAAGCATCTAAATTAGGGATGCACGACAACCTTTTTTTCAAACCGATACGATAACCGATGACTTTCAGCTCCTGAAAGCCGATACCGATAATTGATAACCAATGACACACATAAAAACCTTAAATTGTGAAATTTTTCCTGTGAAAAACTATCAGCGAGCCTCTCAAACATTTTCTAAAAGATATCAAACAAAACTATTTGATATTTGAAATGCACATCAATTTAAATAAGGTGCATTGCTTCCTGATACAAAAATAAAGGCTCCTTGAACCACACTGAACTGATGCAAATACATACATCAGGTTTACAAACTGAAAAAGCTCATTCCATACTATGGAATCCATAGTAACAAAAAATTAAGCCAAAGGATTTAGGCTTAGTGCAAGGCCACAACATATTTCCAAGCTGCATTCAAAACAGACCGATTGTTCCTCCAGTGTTCAAGGAGGCAACGGCTCACGTGAAGCATCGGCTCTGACAGATATGACTGGAGCTAAAAGTCAACAACACGCAACAGAACAATAAAATCTAATTGTGACGTTGTTCTGATAGTTATAGACGCAATATGAGTTGTTAAAAAAGTTGTAGAAAATGTTAAATAAATTTATACACTTACTTCTGCATCCGGCCCTGTGACAGACTGGCGACCTGTCCAGGGTGTACCCTGCCTCTCGCCTGATACATTGCTGGGATAGGCTCCAG
>JAOXYM010000022.1:20264016-20278966 GCA_028567055.1 Leptatherina wallacei | reverse complement strand
GAGGGAGGCTACCCTCTCGTCCACCGGGGTGAACCCCAACACACAGGCACCAAGCCGGGGGGCAACCAGTATGCCCATGCCTGCTTGGCGCCTTCCACCGTGAGCAACTCCAGAGTGGAAGAAGGTCCAGTCCCTCACAGTCCCCCCAAGTTAAAATTGGATAAATCTGATCTTTCAGCTCATCATCAAGTTTGTAACAGTAAGAATGAAGACGGTGAACTTCTTTTTGTTTTCCAGGTGAACTTGGGAGTAACATGAGTTCAGAGCCGTACAAGGTGACAAATCCTCCTTTGTTCATGTTTATTACAAGACTATAAACGGTTATGAGCTTTAGATTGCTTTGTGCTGTAAAGCGTATCATTAACAGTTGTTTATGTCTTTGATTTCAGTACAACTACAATACTGGCATCAGTTATGAAAGTTTAGGCCCTGATGAAGTCAGATCCCTTTTAACAACGGTGAGCAACAGTCATAAATGAACTAAATCATGGAAAACTTTCTCTTAGCTCTCATCAGTTTTATAGAAATTCTGCTTTGATGTCACAGATTGATCATTAAAATATTTGTTTCTACAGCAATGCGGGGTGATCTCTGAGCACACCAAGAAGATGTGTACGAGGTAATTGGTCTTGAAAACAGTGATTAAACTTCTCCATTTTGAGAGCTGTTAAATGTTTTCTTCCTTGGTCACATTTGGGTTGGTACAGCATAATTTCAGGTAATGTAAAACCAACACTTGGAGACGGACCCTCCTCTCCAAGCGTTGGTATCAAATCCAGATTCTTTGTGTCTTTATGTCCAATAGTTGTGTGAAAAACGGAGAGTTCTTGTTTAAAAGTGATCATGTTTGTTGGGACTAACTCAGGGGTACACAAGTGGCAACTCATGGTAAAGTTATTCTGGGTCAGTAATTGACTTTTCTCCAAAATTAAACCAAATCTGACGGTCTCAAAACAAAATAGCACCCTTTATATACTTCAATTGGACCATGAAGGACTCCGTCAATGACCAAACTCATTCTGTTCTCTCCTGATTGGTCATTGATTGTGTCTCAACAGTCCGTCCCACCTCCTCCTGCAGACGGGGGCTGCTTTTCATTACACTAACTTTCATTACCTTGGACTCTCTTGTGTTTCCTTCCTTGCATCTTTATCTGGCATCCTCAAGGACGAGAGGCAAGTGAGGGCAAGGAAGTGGCATGTTAGCATAATGAAAAGCACCCAGGGTGATGCGAGAAGCTGTTTGGTGGGTGTGGGCGGGCCGTCAGTCAGGAATATGTAATGCCACGTTGTGTCCCTCCAGGTCTCAGCGATGTCCTCAGCACACGGACGAGCAGAGGAGGGCCGTCAGGGTGTTCCTCCTGGGGCCGTCCGCGTGAGTCTGCCCTGTCCCCTTTTAACTCAAGTCTGCTTAAATAAATCATGTTTGAATTGGTGATGTGACCCTCATGGTGGGGGAGGGGGTTGCAAACACAGTTCTCTGTTTTCTGATCAGGTTGCTTTATAGACTGTAAAAACCGAGATGCACGGGTTGGAAAACGGAAGTCATTGTGGAGTTACTTTAATAATGTAGTTTGTGATTGTAAATGGAGGCCCGATTGCATGATAATCTTATGAGGAAAATGACCAACTAAGTCCACCAGTGAACAATTTCTCAGTTTATGGTCTGAATCACTCTTTGTCAAGAAGACATTTTTTTGTTTTATTTATGGTCCACTTTGATTAAAATAGATTCTATAATAGGGTATGCTTTAGTGGAACATGTGGCTACAAGTCACAAGTTGTATGAGCTAACGTACAGTAGTTATATATGTATATCCATCCCCTACTGATCATGTCTCAACAGTTTCTCAAAACCCAGATGTTTGCACCCAAAATGCCAAATTTGGGCTCCAGAAGCTTAGTCAACAAACATTTTGGCAGTGCTAACAGGAAGTTTTCACTCTCAAAATGTACACATTGAGGCTGGTGTAAGCTTCAAGAAAAGAAGAAAAACCTTTGGCCGTTCTGGAAGCTTGAAAGAGCTCCCACTTCTGCATTTTGGTCCATCGCATGGCATTTTCCCGCCTCTCCCACCAACTCCTATCTGATGGGAGCTAATGGTTGTTTCAAACTTTTCTGGGGAGGGTTTTCCAGAAACATTTTAAAAATGCAGTAAAAACCTAAATATGTAATTAATTTATTTACAACACAAAAATCCAAGGAAATTATTTTCAGCATCTTACTTAGTCTTTGATAATGTAAGTAAATTTTAAATGAATGTCAGCAACCCTGTCAAAAATATTGGAGAGGGATTTTAGTTGTGTTCCAATTTCTAATTGGGAACCGATGATACTATATGCTGCAGGTACTTTGAAGGAACCTTCTTCTATCTACCTGTCTATTCTTGCTGAATATAAGATAATTTGGCTTTTGTTGTCTGATTATCTCTTTTTGATGTGCACACACACTCGCTGTCTATGAAGTCGTGCAGAATGTAGAACTCCATGGACTACCGGGGAAATTATGTTCCCTTGGTGTTAGCATTTCTCTCCAAAAGTCCAATATACCAATCTGCATCAGTGGTACCATAACACATGTTAAAGTTGTCCTTGTCATGCTATAGCATCACACACACTGGCTGACCTTTCAACGATAACGGCCTGGATGATCTTTCTTGTGTTTGGCATGTAGAATCAGACGTCAATTTTTGCCAAAAGCATCTGTCCACTTGATTTGCGTCCCCTTTATGTCCACCTGGGATGAACTCATGTCCAAAGAACTGTTGTTTCCAGACCTTTCGCAGGCTGTTCAGTTAAAAATGGCTTTCTGAGGAAATCCTGAGCCCACGCAGCTGTATTGATCATGGTGGCATGATGGTTTCCTATTTAACAGTGCTTACCGTACTCTGCCTTTACACACCCAGATTCTTCCAGACTTCCTGAATCTGTTTTACAATATTAAACACTTAACATGCTGAAACTCAAAAACTTTTGCAATTTGGCTTTTTTTTTCCATGACCCATCATTGCTTAGAAAGACTAAACCTTTGGTGAATGCTCTTTTTATATCCAATCCTGACACCCTCACCTGTCACCAGCTAATCTGCTGATTTATTAAATCTCCCAGAATGCTGTTACCTTTATTTTCTGTGAGCTTACAGAGATACAGTGAAGTTGGTCTGTGAAGATCACTGATATGGACTTCCATGTGTTAAATACAGGATGTATTTTTTTTTGTTTTTGTTGAAAGAAGAATTGCATATTGTACATGTTCTTTGTAGGGTCATGTAGTTCTGGGCTGTAGAATCTTGAGTCTGAAATGTGGAAAACATAACATGCTCTGAAAACTCGTTGAGCAATGGCTTTGAACAAAAGCAGTGCAGGGATTTTACCTGTAAACAAGGTGTGACGTGTGTGTGTGTGTGTGTGTGTGTGTGCTGCTGTGGAGGAGGCCTGAGCATTGTGTAAGCTCTTATCACCTAAAATGATCCGGAAAGTGCCTTAAGAGATATTTCTGGTCTTGTGAGAAGCACCTGTGTCTTCAATATGTGACGAGCAGGACTGTGGTTGCAACTGACGGCAGTAAAATTCTACTTTGACAGTGGGGACAGGTTGAAGTGCTACCTGCAGGTGCTTTCGTAGACGTGATGAGGAAAGGTTTTCTTTGTGCCTCTAAACAAGGAAAAGCTTTAAAAAAAATTTGCAAAAATTTTAAAGTGAACTCTTCAAATAACTAATTTTTGATTGAACAATTAATGAAAAGAAATAGTTTTAGAATTTATAAAGATGTTTGTATTTTTGTCCAGTTAAACACTTTTGTCATCATCGGTACTCATCTGTGTTACCGTGTCTGGGTTTCCTGTAACAGGCCAGCGCTCCCCGACGCAGATCCCGTGGTGGAGAGCGACAGCTTTGACATCCCCAATGGACAGACTTTAATGAGCCGCCTGCAGTGGGAAGACTCCCCTGATATCTCCCCCACTGACTCTGCCTCCTCTAAAACCAGTAAGGAAGAAACACTAAGTGCAAAAGTAGCTTTTTGATCAAAAAGAAAGTGGCCAATGAATTTCTTTTTCTCCTCCTCTCATAGGCACCAACCATTCAGATTCTCGGAGGCCCAAGAAGAAAAAGAAGCCCTCTCTGGGTTTGAACAGTGGAGGGGGGAGTGGAAGTGGAAGTCTGACTGGAGGAGGCAGCAGTAGCTCTCAGAGTAATATCAGTTTATCGACCAAAAAAAAGAAGCCCAAGCTCTCAGCACCTTCTATTTCCAGTATCTATGATGACCTTAACTAGCACAGGCACGTTCATCAGACCCACCCCTGCCGTCTCAGTTAAGTCCCTCCTTTCATACTTGGATTTACAGGTCTGAGCAGGATGGGATGTAACTGGATTTAATAGTTCTTTAATCATTTGACCAGCCTATTGTGCACCTTGAACACAGTTATGTAATAACTGTGTTCAATAACAGTATCTGTAGGTACTTTGAAGTGCAGTCCCACACAAAAATGACCATTTACACCTTCATGGTGAAATAAACTATGAACTGTTAAAATAAGAGTTACTTCCTTTAGATGAAAATCAGGGTGACTTGATGAAGTCTATTTTTGTCGCTGGTCCAGTTTTCCACACCAAACCAGGAAAAACCAGGGAAGGACCTCAGGATACCTTGCAAGACAGTTGAAGGTTTCTTTGAAATTAGGATTGAAAATAGGATTCAGTAGACATAAAGTTAGAAAACAGGATGTCCTGTTGTCGAGAGGCTTTTTTCTTTTTAACAGTTAATTGTGAAGTTGTCGAGCTCATAACAAGGTGAACGTCAGGGTCTTTACAGAATGTTGTAGTTGCCCTAAACATCAGAATTTCTTATGATTTATTTTCCAAAATATACTTTATTATTTGTGATACTCAGTGTGAAAAATCTTAAATTTCATTGAACCTTTTCATGAACCCATGAAATGTTCCTGAAGTTTCTGATGCAGCTTTCTGAAACCTTCAGGCAGTCATTGTGGCTCCTTTTTTTTTTATCCTCTTGTTTTTATAATTTGCGTTGGCACCAAATGATGAAATGACGACTGCTTTTGGTTCAACACTTGACACACACACATGTACTGGAGTACTCATCAGTGGCTTTTTAATTCTAGCATTGTATTGCACAGTTTTGTATCTGAGTTTGTACGTATGTGTTTGAATGCTGACTTGCATTTTTTGTGTGTATGGTTAGATGTGTGTGTGTGTCATTATTTTCATTTAACTATGCATCACAGAATGTGGCATTTTTGTGAAAATACATGTACCATTTTAAATATTTATCTTTGTTTACATCAGTGAGATATTTAAGTGTGTCACTGCCTTTATAGTGATGTTTGTATTATTTGTGTGTAAGTGGAGATGTTGGTATTTGATGAACCAGCAGGGCTTCCGGGGCACATCCATGAAACTTTGAGTAAACCGAATCATGAGTCCAAAGTAATTTTTGTTCTTTCGTCAAACGCATGTTTGTTTTAGTCGCTCGTTTTTTGGTGAATTAGATCAAATTTTTCGTGAGCGTTTCAGCGCTGCAGTAATTCCTGACATCAGCGAGCTTGACCCAGCTGACAGATTTCACTTCCTAGAAGATTTTAAGTTCTCCTTCTCCCAATGTCTACAGCGTGGGAGTATTTGGGTTACCTCTGCAGGACATTTGTTTGTATGAACATTCCCTATTCTTTTTCAAACCCTTACAGCAACATTAGTTTTAACGTTCTCTAAACGTTAAAAATGTTCTGTTGTAAAGATAATTGTTCTGCATCAACACTCTGTATGAGGTTACAGGAACGTTGTCTTGTGTTTATAAACATGTATAGATACATAAGATCCATAAATGCATCCAATTAGGAACTTTGTGAGAAGTCAGTGCAGCTTGAATAGAAAAGTTTCAGCATAATGTAAAATTATTCTTGTTAATGTAAGCGCAGAACCGTGGGCTGATGTCAGTTGAATGTTCTGTGCTTGCTGGTGAGGGATCGATTTGCATCTTGTGAATTTTTTATTATTTTATGACAATATTCAAATTCTTTACTGACACAGCATTTAAGTTTCGAATCGGTGTCACTTTAATGTGTAAGTCATATGAACAATTTTATTTGCTTACAGGGGACTTGGTCATAATTTAATGAGGATTTAATTCCCCCCTCAACAAATAGTGTTTATTTAAGAATAAAATTATGCTTAATCTGGGCCTTGAGCTTTGAAAATGCAGGCCATTTGATAATATTTGGAGAACAATCACAAAAATATGTATCCAGTGTTTCGATACAGTTGAACCAAAAAGTGCGTTTTGTCTAACAGATGAGATGTCCAGTGACCACAAAGCTACAAAGTGTGTTCAGTTCTTTGTCCAATGATATGTGACAATCAGCCAAAACCTGATTCCCAAACTGAAATTTGTCACCTTAGTTCTTGATTATTAAGCAAAACTGGCTGTGCCCTTGTGAATCCTGTCCAGTAGTCTTGTAATGTGCACTATCAATAAACGAACTATTATTGAAATGACTTTGTGAGTATAATTAGATGCTCATAGCTGAAGTTCCCTTGTAGATCTTTGTGTATTTGTGCAGTACAAGTGCAATGACAGAATGCAATAATGTGTTTCTGATATTATTTCCAAGCACAAAACGAGTGCACGTGTGAATGACATGTATCTGAACGTAATGTGATGGATATGTTATTTTTCTTCACTGCCATGCATACTGATGTTTGTTTGTAAATAAACATACGCTGTACCGAGGTCACCTTCTTCAACAGCCACTGAAACCAGCTTTGGTTGAAAATGCTTTATTATTAGAGATACAACTGAAACCAGACAAGTCCAGAAAAAGGGGGAGGAATCCCCCCCCCCCCCCCCTCAACCCAAAAAAATCTGTAAGTGCCAGATGCAGCTTCACCAGATGCTCTATTTACACAAAATACACAATATATTTACAGTTTCCTCATAAACTTATGTTTTCGTGGCTAGGAATTGTTTTAATTAACCTATTTCTATACAACAACCAAAAAATACTAGCCCTGCCCTGAGGCAGTTTATCTGCTCGGGAGGAGTTTGACTCTTTTAAATAAGGTAAAATGTTTGAGTCAGACTGGCACGAAGCACGACAAAGTGGTTTCCAATTAGATATTCTGATCTATTTTTTTTTTCTGGAAAAAAAAACTAACTGTTCTAAAACAGAATAAAGCACAAGAACATCTTTAACGGAGCAGACAAAATAATTGTTAGCCACTTATGTTGGAATAAAAAGCTCAAAGCTAAGAAAATTCTCACTCAATTGAGATTATATTTACTGCACTTAAGCTGTACAATCACTGTTTTTTCTTCGGGGTTACATGCACAAATAGCCTCATGGGCACTCGGACACACTCGACTCAGCTGCAGCATCGGCACCATGGAGCTTCCTGATCAGTCCATCTCTTCCAGACACTCGCCTACTGCTTTACTTGGTTTTATTTCACCTCCTAATATTCAGCTTCAAGTGTGAGCCCGGTCTCCGACTTCTCAGCGGCTGTGCATCCCAAATATCAGAAAGCTAAAGAACACAGTGACTCCCACAAGGGAGATGGTCGCGGGGGCGGTGAAGAGCTGCCTGTAGTTGATGCGAAAGTACCACACCACAGCCAGTATCACCACAAACACAGGCACCACCAGGCTGCTGGTGCTAATGGCAACGCCCGCAGCCCTAAATCCTCCAGAGACCCCAGATCTGTCTTCTCCTGCCCCAGACTGACCCTCTTCCTCCGGATCGACGTCGTGCGAGGCCTGGGAGATGTGGCAGTGGATCACACTGTTGTCGGTGATGTTTAGGGAAAACAGAGTCCTCTTGGGATCCTGCAGTAACTGGCCTCGGTAGATTAATTTAATCTGATGCTCCCGGCCTGAGAAACATTTGCTGCAGAAGAAGAGACGAAACAGAAGAGTTGTCACAGTTTGGGAAACTAATTTGATTTCAAAAGTTAAAAGAGAGTCTGTCCTGCAGCTGTGAAATAGATTCAAAGTTGGAGCCGTCTGTCAACTAAACTGGACAGAGAAGCAGCTTATCTTGTTGCTTTAATCTGCCTTTTAACCCTTTATTGGGCACTCGCTGAAATACTACAAGATTTTGAATTTCAATCATAGATTAGAGTGTAAGTGTGATATTGGAGGATATTACTAGACTTCAACAACAGCACTAAAGTAGTAAGTGGTCATTACCAACAGTTTCTTTTCATTTTTGTATTGAAAGTCGATCTCATTTAAGTATCTGGGACGTAGCCTGATCTTTGCGGATTGGTGGGGAGAACTCTGGTTTTGATTTCATGAAGTATCACAAGAAAGCATTTTGTATGAAGTGATCAAATATGGTCATTTGCCCAATAAAGGGTTCAGCAGATCTAAGTCAGGCTCACCAGATAACATGTAACATCTTATTTGACTGACTTAAAAAAGAAGCAAGAAAAAAAGATGAGTCTCTGCCTGAGGTCAGTGTGAATGGTAAAATAAGAAGTTTCATACTTTATTGTTGTCGCTTCTGATTAACGAGGTCAAACTTGCTGAGCTTTACAGCTGCTGGCAAAATCTCTTAACTTTGGTCTGACGAGTCAGACGAGCTGGATCTAGCTCTTTATGCTATGCTAACTAACTGCCTACTGGCTGTATCAACCTTAAAGTGACCAAATTTTCCCAAGACATTCAATTTCCAACCTCATGTCCATGTGAGGTTTGTTAATATTTTGTGGATATCTTACCAACCTTTTCAGTATTCCAACTGTATCTTGCGGTTCTACAACAGCCACCTCCTCTGTGTCGTTCAAAAACTTCAGGCGGACACTGATGGAGGTTGTACTGCTTGTGGCGGTGGTGGTCAAAACAGATTTAGTCTTCCCAGGCTTTTCTTCTGCCAGCCTTAACTCATCATCATTGTCATTCTCCTCTTCATCAGCTTCATTATCTTCTCCATCAGAAATATGCAGTCTTGCAGCCTGAGGTTGTTTGCTTTGTATGTCCAGGAGCAGATCCGTCCAAGTCCCCTCAGCTCCTTCCACTGTCCCCTCACCCTCTCCTCTCTCAGCTGCCGGTTCGCCATCATCCGGCTTGTTCTCCTGCGAGGGCGGAGCAGTTTGTTGCTCAGGAGCGTCGGCACCGGCGGGCCCTCCGCTGTAGCTGTCGTGGCCTCCCAGTCCTATCAAAGAGGCGTGAGCGCCCACGGTGAGGATGGTGCCCAGGATGTGGTCTCCCCTATCTGCCACATGGGTTGAAAGCCAAGCCAAGATGAGGGCCAGGACCAGGAGGAACACGCCGCCTGCTGTTGTTACCTCATCCTCCATCCCATCTAACATGGTCAGTGCACACACTGCCATCTCTGACCTCCAAAGCTGCAGGAGACAGAAGGTGAGCAAGGAAAAGTTAATTTCTGCAACACAAGGTGACAAATATGAGTAATTACAGTGTTAAGAGTTGTGTATCATAGAATTCACCCTGAAGGAAAAAGCTAAACTGGCTAAAATGTATCATTATCAGTCACTGGTTTGCACCAGTTGTGCCCTCTTCTGTACTTTAATGACACCGGCTGTTTAGTTCACATTACTTCTTGTCTCATCTGAAACGTGACGTCGTTAGAGATTTCATACAAAACAGGAAGTGGTGTTTGGTTACTTTGCTTCTGGAAGAGCATGCAGTATAAGGCCATGGAGTTCAATTACAGCACACTTAAAACAGCTCAAACCTTTAGCAAATATTTCCTGTTAAACACAAAACATTTTGTTTTAAGATAGAAAATGGCTTTTCTCTCCAAGTGCAAACTATAACGGGAGTAGCCAAAACCTTAAAGGCTAACACATAGTTTACAAACACGTATTTATATTTTAACTTATATGTAAAGTCACTTGTGTCGTTTAGGTTGGAAGTGACCAGCAGATATCACGTCTGGCCAACAGCTGTTTCGCCTTATGTCAACATCTCCTCGTGTCATGTTTGTTTCGCTCGACATTGGATCTTATCCACACGTCAGCCTTTAAGAAAGCTAGCTTGCTTTGCTGCTAACTTGCCATGTTGTAGTTTAGTCCCTGTTTAGCTTGAAAACTTAGCTTTCCGGCTAGCATGCCTAGCTAGTTGAAAAACGACCTTCGGCTGTTTACAACCGAACTGCTCGGCTTGTTTAGTTTAGATTTTACTCTGAACGAAGGCATCGAGTGAAGAGCTAAAGCTCTAAATTATAATGTGGTTGAAAACGGTCTTACCTGTCGA
Organism: Leptatherina wallacei; assembly: GCA_028567055.1. Taxonomy (NCBI): domain Eukaryota; kingdom Metazoa; phylum Chordata; class Actinopteri; order Atheriniformes; family Atherinidae; genus Leptatherina; species Leptatherina wallacei. The sequence goes on along the minus strand of JAOXYM010000022.1, from coordinate 20,268,735 downwards.
CTGTAAAGTCAGAGCATGTCTATAGATAAGACACTATATGCCACTAGCTAGCAGCTGCTACCCAACAACCACATAATAAACACGGTGCAGCAGCGTGACGTCATCAGCGAGGGTGGGGCCGGTTGTTTGAAGAAGAAACGCCTGTTGCTTCTCCAAACTTCAGATGCAAGGATATATATCTTTCTTTTTCTTTAATTCTTTCTTTCTTTTAAAAATTTTAAAAGTTCAGGTTTCTGGTTTTGTTGTCAGACAATAAAAATATTTGAAATTGTCTGCAATCTGTTTGAAACTTTGGATGGCAGCTACTTTACTTTTATATGAATTTTTGATTTTAAAAGCACAGCATAATCTGTCAAAACATTTGATCCACTTAATCTAAAGACATTCTGAATCGTGATTTTGACAATATTCACATGATCACTCAGAGATATCAAATGTCCTGCCTTGGCGAGACAAGAAAGTGCTTCTAATTCTAAAGCTAGAAATGGCACAAAGTTTAAAACGTTTCCACTAAATATTTGTCTGTCATTCAAAGTCATTTTAGAACTATAATACTGTTTTTATTCACAACAAAAAATCCAAAACATACTGAAAACTCAACTATTTTTAGGGTATTAACAACTAATAAAGTTGAACTTTAACAATAATGTTCACTAAAAGATTCAAAATTAAAATACTTAGTGTAAAATATTTAGATTATTATAAATATGTTGACAGATTTAACGGGTTGTAGCTCCACAGCAAGTAATGCAAAGTATGAGTGTGAAGCTTCATGGTTAGTTTAACTGCATGTTATGAAGAAAAAAAAACTTCATATTGAAAATGTGAAACTGCAAATACACGTTGAAGCAGAAAAAAATCTTTTTTAAGAAGTAGGATGCAACACATTTATGACATGCAGTCTCACCGGCCACTTCATTATGTACACCTTGCTAGTACCAGGTTTCCTTCAGAACTGCTTTAATTCTTGTTGGTTTAGATTCACCAGGGTTTTGGAAACATTCCTATTGACATAATAGTGTCACACTGTTGCTGCACATCCATGATGAGAACCTCTCGTTCCACCACATCCCAAACATACTCTACTGGATTGAGATGTGGTGACTGTGGAGGCCATTGGAGTAGAGTCAACTCATATCATGTTGGAGATGATCTGAGCTTTGTGACATGGAGCATTATCCTGCTGGAAGTAGCCATCAGAAGATGCTTCATTGTGCTCATAAAGGGATGGACATGGTCAGCAACATTACTGAGTTAGACTGTGGTGGTTAAACCATGCTCAGTTGGTATTAAGGGGCCAAGAATATATCCCCCACACCACTACACCACCACCCTGAACCATTGATACAAGGTAGGATGGAGCCATGCTTTCGTGTTGTTTGCACACAATTCTGACCCTACCATCAACAAGTGGCACTTTGAATTACTGGGGCCTTTCTATCATCTTGATCCAGTCTACCCATTCTGCTCTGACTTCTTACATCCACACAACTGGAGATTTTCTGTTTCTCAGACCATTCTGTGTAAAACCTAGAGATAGTTGTGTGTGAGAATCCCTGAAATAGTCAGACCAACAAACATGTCACGTTCAAAGCCACTTAAATCCTCTTTCTTCCTCATTTCTGATATTGATATTTGCAGTAAAATACTAATACAAAGAATATCCAACAGAAGAATAATGAATAATTTAAAAGAATAATAAGTTGCCCAAAACAACATTTAGTTTAACAGATTTAAAAATATCATGTACTGAATATTAAATACTGAATATCAAGAACATCATACTGTCAGAAATGTATGCAGAAAACAAATTTAATGGAGTGTTCCATCACTACACAGCAGCAGATAACCCTTGACTGAGTTGGGAATGTCCAGTTTGCTGACTGCAGAGTGACATTGGCCTCCGAGATGTTGACGTAAAGCCCATCGACAGAGATGCTGCAGAGAACGAGGCTGACCGCTCCGCTGGAGCACCAGGAGGAAGAATGGCTCGTGTTCCTGAGGAAGGGAGGCAGAAACAAATACACCACCGCTGGAGGGTAGACAAGGAGAGGACAGGAGAGGCCATTTAACTGCACAGAGCTCACCTCAAACTGGTCCGCAGATAGAGAGTCCATCCAGTCACAGGAAGGGATGGATGGATACGAGTTCAGCATCACCTCCAGAGTAGCAGGAGAGAGGATGCACTGCTTTAGCATCTGTCGAGAAAACCGTGTATATAAAAGTCAAAACATCCAACTTAGTCAAAGAATTTGTTGGAAAATGACTAAAATGGCATTAAGAGACCAACTAAGTCATATTTCAGTCTGAATTACTTCATTAATGTGCTTTTTTTTTTAAATCCACGTTTGTTTTCTCTCAGTGAGGCAGTTTGCTCGAACCTTTGGTGAAACTGGTTTAGCTCCATGGTTCAGAAGTGATCGTGCTATGGCCTCAGGCCGTTTGTTCGGGTAATCCTCCACCACCTTAAGGACCAAGCAGAACAAAGCTTTTACAAATATATGCATCTCTCCGCATAAAAACTGAACTTTTCCACCCAGTCTTCATCTCTTACCTGTAACAAACAATCCATCGGTGTGTATCCTGCACAGTTGACCACATCAGGCTTTGCTCCATGCAGCAGGAGGACGTCTACAATCCTGGGGCAGCAGTTTGAACAGGCATTGTGCAGAGGTGTGTGCTGCTTCCGGCCGGCAGTTCGGGGATCAGCTCCAGCATCCAGCAGCTTCTGGATCACTCTGAGGTACCGCCCGGCATCAGATGGCCTCTCTGCTCCAGAGCATGCAGCATTCAGCGGCGTCTCCCCCTCTCGATTTGTGGCTAAAACATCTGCTCCGTGGCTGAGGAAGAGCTCAACGTGCTCCTCCAGGCCTCTCCGAGCGGCCACATGCAGAGGTGTGAGCCTCGACTCTCTGGTCCTCACATTGACGTCTGCACTGCCTTCCAAAAGCAGCTCAGCACAGCTTAAAAAGAAATGGGAATTTTCATCATGTCGTGCACCAGCATCAAAATTAAGACATTAGTTTGTACTTTTTCTCTATTTATTTACTATGAGAGAAATTCAATACTCCATTAATTAGTTCTTGGCAAAATGGGGTTAGTAGGAAATAGAAATCTTGACACTAATGTCAAATAGAAAAAAAAGAATATAATCTATTTTCATGTCATTTTTTTCACTCACTGGAATGACTGGGCCGAGGTACAGAGGTGGAGAGAAGCACTGCCATCTGCTGTCAGCAGTCCAGAATCTGCTCCATGAGACAGCAGAAGCTGGACACAAACAGAATGGCCACCTACACAGGCGTCATGGAGAGCGGTGTTGCCTCCAGGGTCGTCGTTCACCTCGGCTCCACGAAACAGCAGCTCCTCCACACATGCTGTGTGTCCTTTACTGGCAGCCAGGCGTAAGGCCGATGTTTGTTTTACCTTGGAACTCAGCGTCCACATGCCTGACAAAGGAGCAGAGGGGCGGCCGAGTATTAAAAGCATTGGTGAGAGATGATAGAAGTCTTTGAGGTCTTACCCATCTCTGGAGCCCACACCATCTCCTCATGTACCGTCTCCATCAAGGCGTTGACCATTGCAGGGTCCTTCAGTACTGCATACACTCCCTTCATGTCTCCACACATAAAGGTGTTGTGAATGGCTGTGTCCCTGCAGCGGAGCTGGGGCGGAGGAGCTCGAACCACCTGGAGACGCTGCTGCCTGGGAGGAGGCCTAGGGGCCCGAGGAAGCGGGGCCCTGGTCAAGGCTCTCCTCTGAGCCAAAGCTCGCCGTGCATCCTCCCACTCTTGAAATTCCTGCTCCAGTCTCAGAGAGCGGAGTGAGGTGGAACTGAATGGAAACATGTCCTTTGACATGACACCTAAAAGTCAGTTCCACAAAAATGAAATCTCTGTCAGTTTATTAAATAAACACGGGTTCAAAGTTGAGCATTTAAAACACTTTCATCTCAGCAGAGGACTACTAATTAACTTCCCCCACTTTAACTTCCCTAAAATCTTCTGCCTCCAAAACAGTGAGCGGAACAGAAATGTCAGCAAACAGGTTTTACTCACCCTTTAATGGAAATGCCGAGGACCACAAGGAATCAAAGCAGAGGTCAAGTTAACACTTTCAGGACTGGATTTAGCTTAGTTTCATATTTGATTAAAAAACGAGACTTAAAATGAAATGCCCTTCCTTTGTGAACACAGTCACAAGATTTCTGTACAAATACAAGTTCAGCTTGAGATATTAATAGATCAGAATGCAAACTGATACCAGTTTTATTTATTGTGGCCACCAGATGGCAGCACTGACCCAGAATTTAGTCTGCCCAAAACAAACAAAGAGCAACAAAATGTCAAGATACTAATCGAATATTTAAACTTCACAATGAACACGGCTCTGTTACTCCACCATATAATCTACTCGTCGCCAGCAGAAACAAAGAAAGTTGTTATGGAATCGTAGGTGGGGAAATTTTCCTCTTTTTTGGGATTTCTTTTCTAAAATAAATTATTCAAATGGCCTAAAAATCAAACTCAGATTATTGTAATATTAAATCTATTTCAATATTTTAAATCTAGAGGTCAATTTATCAAATCATTTTCACATATGTGTGTGTTAAGACAAACCAAAACAAAGGTATTCAGAGAGTTTCTCTCGCATTACTTTAACACTCTTTGGGTACGTGTTGTTTGCGTCATTACGTCGTGTTTGAACGTGGCGGCGCGG
>JAOXYM010000022.1:20206452-20220196 GCA_028567055.1 Leptatherina wallacei | reverse complement strand
GTTATTTAAAGTTAACCCACTGGTCCGCGAGCCGGTCGAAACGATGGGGTCGGTGAAGGAGTGGCTGGTCACGGAACAACGGCCTAGAAGCTGTAACGCGCAATCTTTCTGTGACCTTCTGACATCGAGCGTTGACTATCCTTTAATCAACGACAAATCCTTGTGTGAATCTTACTGTTTTGAATTTCTATTTTGAATTTCTTACTGTATTGAACTTTTACAGAGCTCTTGTTTGTTTGTTTTGTTTGTTTGTTTACTGATCCTCACTCCCTGATGCCAACTCAGCGATACATGGTGATGTGACAAGTTTTACCCTGAGTCTTTTACTCTGGTTTTTTGGGGTTTGGGATTTCAGGTTCATTCTGAAATGCAGTATAATCTTTATTTTGTAACTTAATTTCACTGAGTTGATGCCGTGAATGCACACATACAACTGTTCAATTTTTAAGATCTTATTGTACAACATGCTCTTTCCAACAAGGTGAATAAGCACAAAAAAAATCCCGAAAGTTGTCTGAAACCTTAAATCATTTACTGAATGTTCTAGTGCAATGACAACTTGTATCATAAAATCATTTGTAACTGAAATACTCTCCACTAGTTGGGTATGTCAGTTACACTCGATCTTATTGAGACTCGTGGCGTGAAGGACTTCAAGAAGAGCTTAAAGTGTCTTTGACAGATGAGTAGTCTGACTGCCTTTTCATTAAGGCCGATATAAATATATGTTTTCACTTGTTGCGGGAGACATGGGTCATAAACACACACACAGATCTTACTTTGTTTCTTAACAAAATGTCAATTTATCTTCTATTCTGCTAAAATAACATGTCAGTTTTTACTAAACTCAATTTCACCAGACAAAGGCTTGCTTGGGGAAAATAACGCCTGTCAGATGAAGCTTGAAAGTTCTGGCCTGACATGACGGATCCAATTTTAACCTCTTGTGATGTTTATACTGATAAATTGAAGGGGACCATTCTTTACTTTTCTCATGAAAAAGAGTTCACATGTCCTTGTAACGTTGCCTACTGATTTCACCATACTTTGTTGTCAGAGTTGCATCATCTACCCCTCAATAGTTATGGCAGTAACATGCTTGTTTAAAACAGTTTTTGGTGGTGTTATTTGGTAATATAACTTTTAATAATGCTCATTAATTATCTTTTAATGTCTGTATACTTGCTCTCTAGTAGCACAAACGCTGTACTTCTATGGACTGTTACAACAGCGTAAGCCACAGTATGTCGGTAGTTTCAGCTTTTAAAGCTGTACTGACAGAATTTTTTATCAGTCTTACTCAAATGGCGTACATACTTTAATCTGCTTTCCTACACAGCCAGGATCTGACACACACACACACACACACACACACACACACACACACACACACACACAGTCTGCTCGCACTGTTTGGTTTGACAAAGTCCCAGTCGGTTTTCTCCTGTGACAATTCCAGTAATCACTCAAACTATATTATTGTCTCCTTAAGGAGGTAACATCAGGCCTATCAGTCCCCTTTGTTTTTCTCTAAATTAATGACAAAATTTGTAATCGAGTGTTCTCTCCCCCCCCCCCACTGATGCAATAACCATAACCCCAGGTGCAAACCAAACCATGAATTTTGTGTCTCATTAGAGTCAGTGGTGTTGGACATGCCCCTCCTTTCTCAGGGCTCCTACGCTCAGTACAGTCTCTGTAAAGCTTATCAGATTTAATGAGACAATAACTTGCATCAGTTCTCTGGAAAACAACCTGAGAGCCGACAACACGAACTTGGTGTATGGTGAGAAACATAAATCCCTGAAAAATGTCAAACTTTTATTTTTAAGCTTTTTGAGTGTGTGCAGCACATGAATTAATTTAGTACTATATTACTGCCAATATGTTCCATCCTGTGTTTGCTTTGGAATATGAATTGCTGTGGAGGCATGTTTCAGGTGATTTGATATAATCTGAGTCGTGTACATGAAGAAAGTCTTATCTCAGCAGGAACAAGATGAATGTAGCTAGTCAGATATAAGTAACCAATCAAATAGAGCAATTTTTCCCATTTGTAATAAGCTTCAAGAAGATCGTGTTTTTCTTCTCTTAAATCTGCATGCGATCCCAGGTTTTCTTAAAGCAACAGACAAACAGAGTGGCAGTGTTTCTATAAACGATTGCGTCTGTAAAAGACCATCCAGAATATGCCTTTTTTATATTACAGAAATAACTTCTCATCACAGTCTGGGCACACATAAGAGGACATTTATAACTTGTCTCATCAATGTGAAAAGTTAGATTCAAGAATTTGTAGTAGGTTACTATTTTGAATCCCTCATTATTTTGACTTTTTATAGCACCTGCTGCCGTGCTGCTGCCATTGACCGTCTGAATGTAGAGCTAAGCTACATGCTGATGATGCAAAGGGCTGTGCCTGTGTTTGTGTCCTCTGTCACAGCTCATATATGCCACAGACACGAGAAGCTAATCTAAACTGTTCTCAGCATGCACTCGACTCTGGCTATTTTTTTCCTTTGTTGTACTTGGTTTCTTTTAAGAAGAAGAAAAAAAAAAAGATATAATCATATATTGAAAATTACATGGACATCACAGCTGGCTGGAATAAACAACTATCAGCTTTATCAGATTTAAAAAGGACATTTTCTATTGGTCGATTCTGGTATTCTTCTCATTGCCATGTAAATCAGGTCAGATCTAAGGAAGTATCCAAATTAAAGGGATAACATTAGAGATGTTGCAGTTTTCGCTGTTTACAGTGCATAAGCTTTAAAGAACAACTTACAGGTTAAAAGCATGATTGAGGATTTGCATGAAGCATTGTTTATAGATAATATCTATCTTGTGTTTGCTGAAGTCTGTCTATTTAGAAAATAAAGAAATCAGTAATTCACTTTTATAAACGGCTAAACACCTGTAAAAACTTTTTTTTTTTCGGGAACAGACGTTGCACAAGGGTCTCCGCGATGTAAACAGACACGGCTAACACCTGAATGTCAAAAAACTACATTGATTTTCATTTAAACAAGGTTTAATATTTATGTGAAGAATAGAAATTTCTACATATTTTGGCCAAAGATCTTTCTAACTGCAGGGGATTTTGCTCAGTTCTATTTTTAGATTCCCGACATTCTTGTAAAGATGATTAATTTTTAAGGGTTTAAGGTTGTTGATATTTACATTCAGTTTATCAAGTCTGTATGGAAGTAAACCATATGAGAGAATTATTTTATTGCAACCCGGTTTTCATCATAACATCTAAAAAGTGACGTCTCAAAAATCACAACTCTAACAGTCTATCTCACACAAGGCTGGACAACTCCAATATTGAGAATTAACCATAAGTAGTTGTTAAAAAAAACACCTGCAATTTATTTATTTTAATGGCTTTTTCTTAAGCTAATGGATCTTGTAAAATAATTTTTAGAGATAGCGTTATCTCAGAATACTGAGAAATTGTTGTCTTTTCTTGAGTCAAGAGAAATAAACCCCTTATCTTCAGAAAACACACCTCCAGATACTGCCAGAGCGCTTGTCTGGTTTATTTTGTTGCAGCTAAATTCACCTTGAAATATTGCTGTCAGGACATGTTGGAGAGGATGGATGATTAGAACAGACAATATCAAAGTAATCAAAGATGGGAGCTTGACCAACTCTCACTGCATACCAACACTGACCTTCTGATATCATTACCCTGACACAACAAGCTTTGTTATACTGAGATAACGGTGTAAATTAACATGTCACCATGACTAAATGACCATTATCTTGATAACTAACTTGTGTACTTGAAATGACAACACTAATAGACTATTAAATTCTGGCTGTTCTTAGCTTCTGTAATTTCTTTTGTTTAACCACCTTTTCTTTTATGCATGTTGTCCAAATTTTCTGTCTTTTCCTCCATCTGTTATGTGTCATTAAGTTGCATTTGTTTTGCTTTGATGTAATACAGAATAAATCTTAAAAAAATTCACACTTGCACATTAATCAGGTTAGAATGAGCTTTTTTTCTGTCTCGAATGAAATTTCAAATTATTGTGGAGCATGATGAATGATGATTGCAGCTTAATTACAGGGAAACAATGTAATCAACTTCTAGTTTTAATTCAGCAAAACATATTGACTGAAGACTGAAGAGTGTTTGTGTGTGCAGTCTTCCTTTGACTGTTGTATGGTGCTCTTGCCCTTTTGCTTTTTTCCCCTTTTCTCAGCTCTAATATGTTCATATTGATTTTTCTGTATGCACGTTTTGTTTCCGCCCTGAATTAAGTGTGACAGCACCTGCAGTGCATTGTCCTTTTCTTTGACTTCAGGTAAAATGCTTGCTATTCAATGGCCTTCGTGTTAACTGTGCATTTGTGCAGTGAATGAATATTAGGTGTTCAGCATTTATGGTGATAAATGCCAAGATGGTGGCTGCTGTCTCAGTGCAGGGTCAGTCCACCCACTGGCAAAAAATATGGATTTTTGGAGTAGTTGTTTTATTTAGTGAGGAAATGATAAATCAAAGATAAGACACAAAACAATTTAATAGCACATCATTTTGGTTTTGTACAGCATACATGCCGACACAAGTCTAAATATGCAAATGAGTGCTGTTTAGAGAGGATGCTTGCTGAGCTTAATGAGTTGTTGCACCTGGCTGATTGACAGGAAATATGGCCCTCTAAGACAAGTTGAAACTATGGAAAAGAATGATACACGTATTTCAAGATGGTAATTTATTTGGGAGTGTTGAAAGAGATGCTGGCTGCTCAGTCAGGTGTGACTAAAAAAGTGCCGCCACACACATCACGCACTGCGCGTAGGGCATCAAGCTTTAACTTCCAGCCAATCAGGGACTTTAAATGAGACCTGTCATCAATCAGTGCATTAGAGCCCTGCGCTGAACTTTTTAGCCTCAAGAACATTTCCACAAAAAGTGATGATATGGGGTAACATGTTGGGTGAAGCACCTGGAGAGATTGTAGTCTATACCTTTTTGGTAAATGCACAGGTGAAAAACAAAGATATTTTTGGATACTTTTCTCATTCCATCAGTCTCAGGAAAGTTTGGTGAAGATTAAGTCATTTTTAAGAATAATGCATCTCACTACAAGGCAACTTATGTACATTATTTAATCAGGAAAGACATGGAGAAGGGGCCGCATGGTGGTGTGGTGGTTAGCACCGTCGCCTCACAGCAAGAAGGTTCATGGTTTGAACCTCAGCTTGGGCCCTTTCTGTGAGTTTGCATGTTCTCTCTGCGGGTACTCTGGCTTCCTCCCACATTGCAAAAACATGCTTGCTGGGTTGATTGACATTTCTAAATTCTCACTAGAAGTGAGTGTCTTTTTGTGTTGGCCCTGCAATAGACCGGTGATCTGCAGGGTGTATACTGCCTCTTGCCCAGCAGCTACTGGGATAGTCTCCAGCCCCCCTGTGACCCTGCATTGGAATAAGTGGGCATAGAAAATGGATGGAAGGCATGGAAGGACATCTCAATAGCATGGGCAACAAACAATCCAGATCTCAGTCTGTTAGTTGAATTATGTTCCATGCCTTAAGTAATTACAGCTATCATAAAAGTCAGAGGAATTGCAACAAATATTTTGTTTTTATTTGCCAAAAATTCAAAGTTTTTTTTAAATATATTTTAGCTCTGTTTTAACAGAGCGTTTAACTGTTAAATGAAATATGTACCAAATCTTACAAGAGTGGTGATTCAGTAATTTTCACAAGGATTTCTGCACCGTGATCATTTTTAGTCATTTACAGCTTACTCTGTAATTCTGTTTGTTGCTGCTGAAGCATTCAAGGTATGCATATCTATATCTACAGTGTTTTTTGTTGTTTGGCATGTGTGTATTTTATCTGTGACTTGATAAAGTGACTTCTTTACATCTCTCACTGTCATGGGAAAAAGTCTTATCTTGAGTGTGTTTGCAGTGGTGAAAAACACACTACACCTGAAGTATAGAGAAAATATGTATCAGATACATGTGCAGGAAGTGTAGGAGGAGTTGGTCGCTTTATTTAAATGACACGATTTTCACATTCTGATTTTTGTTTTTAATAATGCAAACCACAGCAGAGGACAAGAGGAATGTGAGGCTTGATTCTCTTGACTGGGGCATTTTTCACTGAGATTTATGCTAGTTTGAAAATTTATAAATTGTGTAAAATATTAAAAGCTGCAAATGGGGAAAGTAAAAATCTAAGAGGAAAAAAAAGAGAGGGCTTTTTGAACTGTGTTCACTAAATAATAAACAAGGCTTTCAAATGCTTTGTTGTTCTTAGATTTGTGTCTGCCATATAAATATACAATAAAAATCCATGGAATATGCATATGTAGATTTCTTTCTGCAATGTTGTGTGGGAAGTCAGTTTGCATGCTTTTCCTTGCATTGTCAGTTATCTGCTGCATTACGTTTGACTAATTTAGGCGCCCTCCCTTTTTTTGTTGTTGGTTTAGTCATGACAGCTAATTACAGCTTTTGTTTGCTCGACAGTATTGAAACACATCACATTTATTTTTATTAGTTTTTCTGTTTAAAACTGCTCATTGTTCAGCTTCACAGAGGAAGATGGGCATGTTGGGAGTCTCAAGAAGACAAATCTGCTAAAAAAAGAAATGGGAGTATAGATATTTGAATTAGAATCCAACAAGGTGTACAACACAAAATGCTACAGTTTCTTTAGAAAAGCATCATTCATTGTTTGCACCAGCTGTTTTTCCCCAGTGAAAAACATTGTGTTTACAGCTACAGGTAATTGAATAAGCACTGTTGTTTGTCACTCTTCTCTGCTTCATGCTGTTGTCTGTTGGCCTCTCTATATGCTGCTTTCTCTTCTCGTGTTTTACACCATTTATTTTTTGTTTTTCACCTCCTGAGGTCTTCATGCTGTTATTTAATGGATTATTTTCTGCTCCTTCTTCTCTGTGACCTATGAGCCCTAAAGCTGTGGTAGCAGCACCAATAGAGACTTAAGGTCAAAGGGTATTGGAACCAGGCTGAATAAGACATATCCATATCTTGCAGTCTTGGGTTTGAGAGCATAATGAAGCTGGAGTGGGAACTGGCTGCCCTCTGTTTGCATTTACACACTGTAGCTGTATCTAGAACGGTTTCCCGCTACAAGGTTTGTCTTTGCGCTCCAGAAATGCCACAGTTTTTGTTAGCCATTTAAGTCTTGCCATAATCTGTTCACTTACACACCGGTCCAAACCCTGCACTGTGTGCTTTAATAGAGATATTTAATACCCCTTTAGAAACACAGCTGCAGGCCAACTGAGAATGAATTAGTAACGCTGTTTTGTAACCGTGCCGAGAAGCAAATGTTTGTGAATGTAGCTGCAGTTTCTGTTGTTTGGTGTCACTGCTGCTATGATAAGACTACATATAATGGAATTTTTTACTTAAAGGAGAGTTTATCTTCTGTCAAAGTTTGTGCAGTATTATATCTATGCAATGATATGCATTTGACATTTATTTAATTGAAAATCAAATGAGAAATAATTTTCTCATAAAAAGTTGCAAACCTAGATGTTATCAATCTCTCTGGCACAGCCAGACGCACATCCTCACTACTGTGGTAGAGAATTGTCTGTCTATATCATTTCTCACAGGTGCAAAAAATGTCCAAGCTTTTTTGTGTTTCTTTGAACCACTCAGTCGCCTTGGCTTACCATGGTGCAAAGTCAGGATACAGTGACTGTGCAGCAGCAAAATAGTTGATAAGGAACTTGTTTTGACTGAATTGGTTGGAAAAGCTTAAAATTCCCAGTGGAGAGCACATGTGGAACTTATTCGTTGTCGATCTTAAAAAAAAATTGCTGTCACATTGTTTTTACAGCAAGTGCTGCTGAAGAACTAGCCTGTTGCAACAACTTTGCTAAAGGAAATTGTGCTCTGTAATCTCTGTTCTTGGGGGCAAACATGTGCATATAAGTTGACCTATGACAGTAACTGTGTAGATGACATGGTTATGGAACAGAGCTCTTCCACAGAAGCAAATGAGCATCTGAACGTCCTTGTGATGACTCAGAATCATCATCATCACTGACAGCCTCTCCACAGACAGCGAGCGCTTGGACACATACTTGCACTCATACGCAGGACCGGGTCACTCGCGCTAAACTTCACATAACATTAACGCACATATTTGCTTACATTCTCTTTCCATTTGTGTTGCTCCAAAGGCCAAAGCAACTTCCCATCACCTGTTAAAAAGCTGCTGGGGAATGAATGTCAAAGTGACGTCATGAGCATGTGACTGATTTAGCATGCCAATGCATCTTTGTGTCTAATATACATATTTATTTGATTTGTATTTGGGACCATGGGACTGAATAATCACCCATGAAATGATTTAGCATAATTAATTCGATTTTTGTATTTGTTTTTAATAGGCATTTGGGACTACGCTACTCGCAAAAAGCTAGGGATATTTGCTTCTTTGTATGATGTCAGAATTAATCTAAAATGCACTATAACCATTATTGCAAACTTATTCACTGTCTCTATGCTTTTGAATGCAAACATCAACTGTTCAATGTTTAAGTACTTATTATACAACCAACTGTTCCCAAACAAGGTAAATATCCACCCCCCCAAAAAACCACTGCTGAGCAAAGTTTTGGGACTAGGGAGCACAATAAATGTCCACAAACTAAAGAGTGACTTGCCTGTTCAGTTTTACCAAAAAAAGAACCCCATCGCAGCACTTAATGCCATCTGACATCATGGTGCTTTGTATTTGAAGCAAGGCCAACCACTGCTATAGATAGAATAAACGTGGTCTTTTTATTCTAAACTAGTGTCTGTCAATTGAGTTTAATAGCCTGATAAATGAAAATGGTATTTAACCATTTCAGTTTCATATTTATCTCATGAAAATTCAGCTAACACTGCAATTTTCCATTGCTGTTTAGCCTATAGCTTTTGGCTTTTTTGTGTGCACTTACAATTTGAGAAAACCATCTTTATTGAACAGAAAAGACTTTTCCAGTTCTTTTTGTTGGTTGGCTTTTCTGTTGTGAATCAGAGAAACCCTCCAACCAGCCAGCAGGTAGTGTGGCTGATTGATACCCCTTCTTTGCATGGTTTGTCATTATCAATCACAATCAATCGGATGGAAACCTAGAATTATAATCTTAGACCGCAGTATGTGAAGGGAATGCTGAAGGCTGTGGCATTCTCATGCAAATGACACGAATAATTATTCCCCAAGTTCCTCCCTCGCTCACTCTAAATAGATTCTAGTCAAAGGATCAAGAAGCTTTAGGCAACAGAGAGATAAAATGAAAGACATTCACATTCAGAGACAATTAGAGAGCTCGGATATTAAAAAAAAGGAAATTTTGGTGTCTGATGAGTCCATGCGCGCGCGCTCTGTCTCCAGGGTGACAGAACTTTGAGAAGAAAACTAGATGAGAAAGTGTCATTAGGAATGACAGACTCTGACTCTCTGACTGACAGACTGTGTGAAAGCGAGATGGCAAGACATCATTACAGTTTGTGAGACTGGAAGAGGCCATCGACATGGTAGTGCATATATGCTGTGAACGGATGATTCGAAAGGTGTTGAGAGTTGAAGGGGAAGGCAGAGCACCGGGGAAGGTCTCTTATTATATTCAAGTGACGAAATGCAATGTGAAAGAGATGGAGGTTGGGGGGTAAATGGAGAATGTGTCAGAGCTCTGTACTGTAGCTCAGGAGGGGTGTTTAGTCACTCAGGGAGTGTTGATAAACCTGTCTCCCTCTTCCTCCAACCTCACTGCACATGCATTTGTCCACCTCCCTGTCGGTGCAAAGATGATGGGCAATTATCACATCAGGCCACACAAATGTGCTTCTTTTACTGTTCTCATAACTGAAAAGAAGCAAGACTTACTAAATGAGCTGAGGTATGTTGGAAATGTCATTAAATCTCTGATAATTTTATTGTGTGAATGCAAATTAATTTTCTTGAAGAGCTTTGAAATGGTTCCATGCATTTATAGATATGTGCTCCTGTTTGCATACAGGTGAATGAAGACTGCTGCTATATTTATTTTAATGTAAAACCGCAGCTTGGAGTGTGGATTCACACAATGGGTGGTAGTGAGCTGTGGGATTGACAGGATTGGTAAAACGGGGGTGTGATGGAAGATGTTTAATGAGTGGTTAAGTTTTCTGTTGTCTAAAAATTAATCCATCAATGGTTATAATGAACAGATACAGATCACCTGGCAAAAAATACTGATTCCCTTTGAGCATTGGTTGGTAAGTTTGTTTACCCTATGAGCTACTTCTGTGGATTGCAAGGAGAGCTTAATGGATTTTTACACAAACTTTGGTTTGCTTGTGTTTGGGAGTACTGAGGAAGGTTTTCAGTTTTATTCTGGGGTTTTATCAAGACTAGAAATTACCTTGGCACAGATTCCTTGGCTTGGGCCGACAGGCTACAAATCTATGACAGAAAGCCAACATGTCAACTTTGAAAATATGAGCGTGTACCAAGCACGGAATGTGATATATTGGGAAGTTTTGTTAAAGGGAAAAGTAGGATTCAGTATTTCAGAGCTTGATATAAAAGGTACTAAAAGTCAGGATATGCTTTCTAAATTCAGGATCTGGGATTTTGTTGGTGATGACAGGGGGTAGACCAACTTATTAATGGAACAGAGATCTCAGAAGCCAACTTCTTAGAACAGCTTTGTGATTTTGTCTTTAAAAGGTTATGTTTTTCTTCCTGATCTGTTACCCAGATACACAATCTACGCTAATGTTGATGATCTAATGATTCAGGCTGCATCCACTGAAGTGTGCAATTGTAGAAATTCAGAGAAGTTGCAGTTTGCAGATTAGTTTTTGTGACATGGACAGAATGTGTATTGTCAGTAAATGTAGGGTGTACAGTAAGTGCAATAGCTGTGGATTGTCCTGCAGGATAACTGCAGGTTGAGGCCAGTGTTTAGTAGTAACAGAAATGCGGAGAGGGCAGCCAGAGTTAAAAGCCATGACAATATTGGTTGGTCTCAAGGACAAGTACATGGGAATGCTTTTAACCGCTGTTCTCTGTGGTAAAACTGAAAAAGGAAAAACTGAAATTTTATTAAATCAAATTAAGTTCCTGGCAAGATGAGCCAAGACTAAAATGTCTGCAGCACAAGAGCTTCCTATCTTTTGTGTCTGTGTGCATGTAAGAGTGCCCAACTTTATAAAGTTTTTTTTTTAATTCCTCCAGCTGACCTTCATTTAGCTACAAAGAGTGGAGTATTTTTCTTCTTTTTTGTTTCCCTTGTAGGCATTCAAAGGCATTGTTTAGAGTACCTTGCCAGATATATTGCCATGATTTTTGCTGATCTTACAAAACCTAACTACACATGTATTTGACCATTACTCAATTAGCTGATTGACTAAAATGTAAAAATCTTTAATGGAATAAAATGCATTTTTTTATTTCCAGGAAACCATTTGAATTTCTCACAGTTCAGTAATGACTCAACACAGTGCTTTGTGCTCTGACATTAAACATGACATTGATATGCTAATTAATTACATTCTTTTTGAACACTTCTGTTTGGGCTGACATAAACGGCAATCTTTTAAAAGTAAAAAAAAAAATGCTTTGACCAAGAGCCCGATGTTATACTTGAATTTGGATCAGGTCACCCCTAATAACTACCATTTGAGAACTTCAAACATAGTACAATATGAGTACACGCAAACCCTGGTTACAACTGCAATTTGAGCAATTTGTTGAAGCTCAAAGTTGCAAAGTGGTAATGCTACTTTCTTTCTTATTACACATCTAGTACAGCAGCACTTCTTCCAGCATCTCTATAAATTGCACTCCCCTGCTGTTATGAGATCTGTGGGAGTGGCTGCTTGCTTCTTTGTCATGAAGTTACTTTTGGATTGTGTTTGGCTAAATGTGAACTTGGAACTGGAACAGGAATTGAACTGTAACTGATGACATTTGACAGCTTATTGAGAAAGGAGCAAATGTCACTGATTCAACAGTCTTATCTGGACTCCTTGTTCTATATTTCTATATGTCAAACTATTATTTCTGGTACCTTCTTTTTTTCATTTTTGTTATTTTAATTGTACCTTAAATATTTGACCAGTTTCACAGTAGCTTTGGGTAAAGATTTTACAGACTAACTGCTGCAGGAGTTGTGAAATATGTATTGATCTTGCTGCATTGCTGTGGAGCCACCCTTGTGAGGGCAGAAAAAGAATGAGAAACATATGAACTATTTTGATGATTCATATGTAGATTGTGACAGTTAAGAGTGAATCAAAGAAATCCTGCTTTTTATAATAAAACCATTATAATGGTTGTTTGTTATAGTAACTACTTTCCCCACTTATGTATAATCTCATGTTTGTGTTCTTTCTGTGATCTCTCTGGCAAACAGATTTAGATAAGATTGAGAATACTCACGATGCTGCTCATGTTTGCTTCTGATTCATAAGATGAAGGTTATGACCATTCCCAGAAATCTTGTTTGTGCTGGTTTTACTGTTGCAGAAAAAAGTATTAGACCACCCTTCTTTTCTCGTTTTCTTGTTCATTTTTAATGACTGGTGCAACTAAAGGTATGTTTGTTTGGACAAACATAATAAAAAGAAAAATAGCTAATAAGAGTTTAATTTAAGAACTGATATTTGGCCATTTTCCATGGTTTTCTTGATAATAACCTAAATCACATTACTTTTTACACCAGTGTAACATTGCACTGCTCAAAAACAGTGCTTTTACATATTCAGTGTTTTCTTTTCTGTCTGTTTTAGTCACATAATACACACATGACTTAGTACTTGATAAAATGAAGAAGAAATTGATGAAAACAGGCTGGTCTGATATTTTTTGTGTGACTGTATATCAACTTGAGGAAAAGAAGGAATAATGAACAGGCAGCTAGTCTGACTAGTTAAATCATGGTGATTTCCTATTTAGTCAACAGTGAACATTTGTATTTGGAACGTGTATCATTACATCCCTACGGAAAAAGACAGAAAACTACCGTGATTTTCTGTGTTTAAATGAAAAGAGCAGCAGAAGCAGCCGCAGACTGACTGTAAAGTTACCCTCTTTATTTGTGTTTTATGAGTGCACTTGTGTGTTTTGTCCACACTTATCAATACACGTGGTTAGCTTTCAGTGACAGTAGAGCGTGTGTGAGGAATTATTCCTGTGATCCCGTGGCAGATCTTGTCCTTCACAGAGATGTGTACCAGAGAGTATATCACATTTTATGAAGAAATGTGAAGGCTAAATGATGTTGTAAACTTTGACTGGCGTTTTAAATTGGAAGGAAGAACTACAAATGTTGCAGTATTGACTTTTTTAAAGTGTTGCGATACAAAAATCCATATGTCAAAAGCAGAAGATGCAGAAACAGTGTCTGAAATATTGAAATACTGTATTTGATCAGTAAAAAACAAACTGATGCTCTTAAAATTAAAAACAAACAATAAAACTCAAAACAAAGCTGACTTTTAAATATTTTCTTAGGTCAGTGAGTGTTTCATATTCATCACACACACACACACACACACACACACACACACACACACACACACACACACACACACACACACACACACGCATTTCTCGACAGACATTTCCCTGTGCAGTCATTTTGTTGCAGATATATTATAGTTTTCTAACCCTAAGTTGTGACAGATTTACCAGCAGATTTCATTTTACCATTGCTTTTTATTGCGTAATTAGCTTGCATGGTTTTATTTTATTCAATTTT
>JAOXYM010000022.1:20107743-20120030 GCA_028567055.1 Leptatherina wallacei | reverse complement strand
GAAGCTGATCCACCAAAGATCTCTTCAACCTCCTTGTTTGTAAAGTTTGGTATTTTCCACGCCTTCATTTTAGAATTTTTGTCATCAGGTGTCCAGAAACAAAGCTATGACAGGTGCTATTTTGAAAATCTGAATTGTTTTTCGGCATATGGATGCTTTGTCACAGCTGTGAACATAATCCACCAAAAACCACTTCATCCTCCTTATTTATGAAGTTTCTGACCGTTTTCAAGCCTTAATTTTAAAGGATGGCCACAGGATGACCCATTTGATATTGGGGAGCACCATCATATTTTATCCTGGGGGTCGTGGCTCAAAAAGTTTGGGTATCACTGCTGTAGACTATAGCATGCAACAGTAATTAATATTATGGAGTATTTCCAGACGACACTGAGCCTTTGTTTTGATGGTGTATGCAAAAAAACAACCAACCTTTTTCTCTATTGTCTAAATCAGTGTTTGTGATTACAAATATAGTTTTTTTCCCCCCTTTGTTTTCCTTTACAAACAAAACAGAAATACAACAAACTTTTCCTAGAGAAACACTCGTCTTATTTAAGGTATTGACTGCAGAGGAGAGCCTGACTTGATGTTGACTCAGCAGCTTGTGAAGTTCAGTTTTTAAACCATCACAAGTTGACAGTGGACGAGGAATAGACATAATCTGAGTGAGCAGCACAGATGGACAGACAGAACAATTAAAGGTCAGCAGGAGTTTATCAGACTATGCTGCTTGAAAGAATTTGGTTTTCACCTTTTTCCATGTGTTTTCATACATACGCACATGCATTTGATCCAATATACCCATGAAATACACCCAGACTAAAAACTGCATCTGTGATTAATCAGTAACTGCAAAGCAAAATCCTATTTTTATTTGAGTTTTCAGTCTATGCGGCAGTTTTTCATCATTTCTTTTATTTTTAAGATTCCCCCCCCCCCCCAAATCTTCCCTCTCCATCTGTTTATTTTTCTTCAATCTGTCAATTCTTTGCTAATTTGAAAATAATTCCAGCTCATTTCAGAGATGGATGTTTTGACTGATAACATTTTGTGCAGCACTGAATGAAAACTTGGAGTTATTCCGATACAAAAAAAGATCTTACACTGACTCAAAACTCAAGTTTACACTGAATTCCTCTCATTTCTGGTTAATTGTGGGGCTCAATCATTAAATGCTTTCAAAATTTGAATAAAACTCCATTTCTCCATCTTTCAACTGGGTTTGAACCATAATCTAATAATTTGTCAGCATGCTCGGTTTGCCTTACCTTTGATTTTCTCATATATTTTCACTCAGAACAGCTTCTATAAGACTAAAGATATTTACTTTTTTCATTGCCATAGTTAGAGAGTGGATGTTGCTGGCTGTGTGCAGCAGCTTTACTTTGAGCCCTTTTGCCTACTTGTCTTCATCAAATTGGACATGTTCAGTGGGGTGATGCTGTTTTTAAGTATCAGATTAAGTTTGCCTTCCCAAACATTTTGGCATTTAATGCTCCACGACTTATTTTTGCCTCACAGATACAGCAAATTGCAACCACTCACTGGGTCTCTATGACTCACAGTGAAGACAAACTTGCCTGTGAGTGTGGCTGTCTGTAGTGCTCTGATCATCATGCAACTGATTTTAAAAGTGTTACTCTGAGCTGGTCACAAGTTATAGTCAATAAAGCTGAAGTACTGAGTGATTAATCACTTATTGCTATCACTAACGGAAGAGATCATATTCATAAGGTCTCCGTATGCGTGGGATACATCTTCTTTTGTAGCTGTGATGTCCTTCAATTTAAGCCCAACAGTTCAACGTGAACTTCTGTTCTCCTGTTACCATATAGAAATATTATTTTAGTCTGCTTACATAGTTTAGAAAAGAATTAAGATCAAACTATTTAAACAGCTATTGACATGATCACATTTAATATTCTGATGGCATGAAATGAGATGTCTGTCTTGCAGTATTTCTCTTTCCACCTTGCCATTCATCCTTTCTGTGCTTTTGAATTATCGAGACTTGAGTTGTAATTATATTTAAGCATCCTAATGCTTGAATATATTGAAATGCATATTTTATACTGGAATCTTCTTAATGTCTTCATGTCTACAGTTCAACTGCTTTTTGCTGTGTTTTATCCATCTTCATATTGGATTGACAAAGCTGACACGGCATAATGGCAGTCCCTATGTTTGCCTGGACAGCATTATTTAACCGCTGATGTCAACTTTGCTTTTTTGTTTGTTTTTTTTATGTTCCGTTTTTTTTTTTTTTATTGTAGTACCAAAAGAAAAAGAAATGCAAAAAAAAAATGTTTTTTTCTTTTTTATTAAGTGTGATACTTATTTTCAATGTCCAGTCACAGATGAATATAATTCTACACCTCCCATTCCACGGTTTAACAAAAGCTATATTTAGGACTGATGATGTCTGAGGTAGTAGACACATTTTGCTTACTGTATTCTTAGTACTGTGTAAAACTGCAACATGTTGGCTAGACAAAGATCTGCTTGTTCAGTGTATTTAGTTGCAAATGTATAAATGGATTTTTCTGCATTATACAACAACTTGTGGCTCTTTTTGTAATCTTGTTTCATGAATCAGTACCCACTGTTTACATCAAATATTCTCAAATAGGCTTTTTTACCGTACCATCTTTATTTATAGGGCACTTTAAAAACAATGTGGCTGACCTGAGTGCTGTACAAAAATAAATAACCCTGACACAGGCACAACCTCATAAAACCGAGATAAGCAAATGGATTAAACTAAAACCAGATAAAAGCAAGTAATTACAATAAGGACATCTAAGGTGGGAGGACATGCGTGAGTGTTGTGTGTGGGTGTAAATGCTGAGGGTTTGTGGGGCGAGGGAGGAAGTTATGTGGGTGTATGTGGATGAGCGGTGGGAGGACATGAGTGCGTGTTATGTGGGGAGTATACATGTTGAGGGTCTGTACGGGCGAGGTAGGATGTTAGAATGTGTGTGGATGTGTGGTGTGAGGTTAGGAGTGTGTGTGTTTATGTGTATGTAAGGGGTATATGTGTTGATGGGGTGTTGTGTGTGTGTGTGTAGATGGTTGGTAGGAGGATATGAGTACCTGTGTGGGGGGAAACGGGGTGAGAAGGTGTGTGGGGGCAGGGGGAGGAGAGTGTCTTTGAAAGTGGTTGGTGGGAGGGCAAGATTTTGTGTGAGAAGGGGTTTGTGTTGAGAGAGTGTGTGGGTGCGGGAGAGGAAGAGGTGGGGGGTGTATGTGTTGAGAGGGTGTGTGGGGGAGGAGGGTGTGTCGATGGATGAATGGTGAGATTGTTTGATTGGCTCAAACTGATTGTCTGTGAAGCGCCCTGAGATGACATTGTCGTGAATTGGCGCTATACAAATAAAGATGAATTGAATTGAATTGAGATGACATGAGTGCGTGCAGTGTGGGAGGTGTACGTGTTGAGGGTGTGCGGGGGCAAGGGAGGAGGTTGTGTGGGTGAGTGTGGATGAGTGGTGAGAGGGTAGGAATGTTTGTGTGTGTGGGGTTATATGTGTTGAGAGAGTTTTTCTTGGGGGTTGGGGGAGGATGGTGGGTTCTTGGAGTACGTGGCCTGGGCACTGGGGTGCGGACTGACCCCCGTTGGGTGGCCGTCTGGGGGGGCCTGGTCCCCCAGGGTGGCGTGCGGGCCTTCTACCTCTGGGGATGGGGGGCGTCCCCGGGCTCTGGGGCCTGGTGGCTCTGGGCCCTGTCCGCCCTGGGTGGCCGGTGCTCGGCGGGGCTGGCAGCTGCTGATCTCGGGCTGCCGGGGCCGGTGCCCAGAGTCTGCGGGGGGCTCTGGCTGGGGCCTCCCTCTGCTGCCTTCCCTGACGGGCACTGTCTCTCCGTGGTGGGGGGTTTGGGGTCCGTAGTCAGGGGCGGCCGCCGATTGCCCTGGTTTGGGGGTGCTGCTGGCTTGCCTCTGACCTTAATGCAGGCGCAGGGGCATCTGCATGACCACTCTACATGTACATTCTGCGTGTCCACTCTACATGTCCACTCTGCATGTCCACTCTTCCTCGAATGTCTCCACTCTGTATATTCGGCGTGCTGCCACAGTCGCTGTGTTGTCATGTAGTTGTATATACCAATGGATACTCTCAGCTAGTCTCTTTGTGTGGGTTCTTACTGTTCTTACGGTTTTGTTATCAAGATGTATTGTTTCTTTTTGCCTCATTATAAAAGCATGGGATATTCTCGGTTGTGTGTGTGTATTTGCGTAGTGTGCTGTTTGTAGTCCAGTTGGATTACTGGATGGATTGCATTGTTTTCTGTATGGTGGTTTTCTTTTCTTTTTTTCCCGCCCTCTCTCCCCCACCCCCATTTCTCTTTTTTCTCTGTTCTCCCCACCCCACCCCCACCCCCCACCCCCCTCCGGTCAGGTCCAGCAATAAGGTGCAGATTCAAACTAAAATAAAGATTTTTTTTCAAGAGTGTACATATAATTATATACATATAAAGCTCTACTTGACAAAGTAAATTTGCTCAGCACTAAACAGCAGCCAGACAATCATTCTGCTTGCTACAATGCTACAAAGACAGGTGTAAAAAAAACAAACAAACAATAAGGACATATAATGTTCACTACCATAACCTCACTCTGGGTTAAAGGCCAGGGAAAAGTTTTTAATTATAGCACATTGAAACATTTTTTAATGCAGTTTATATAAAATTATTATATTTATGCCCCAAATGTTATAATAACCTAAAGTTCACAGTTTCTAATCTTCAAGAGAATTACAGGCATTTTTTCTCTGTTTTTCTATATTAATTAAACTGACCTTTTGCATTTGTTTCTGTCAAATCCTGCAGTGATTTCTGATTAATTTTCTGTCCTTTCATTTGTTAAAACAGCCTCAATCATGTACTCTGGTCTCCGTTTAAAGGGCAGTATAAGTATTGATTACACTCTGTTTCAGAAAGTGATACTTTTGATGTTTTGAAATTGACATTTGAAAAGTAAAGTTTCTTTACATTATGCTGTTTTGGCTTGTAGAGGAAACATTTCAAGAATGTAGTTTCTTTAAGCTCATCTACATTCAGATGATTAAATCATAAATACTGCTTTAATTTAAACGAGGCCAAAATAATTGATGACTTATGTTGCTGATTATAATTGTAGCCAGATTGTGAGGAGCTTATTCAAGGATTCTTTATTGTCATACCAGCTCACGTTACATGTTACCGGTGCGAGATTAAACTTTTGGTGGGTAAAGTGTTACAGTGCAGATCTGTAGTGGTGAAAAGAGAGAAAGAATGATGATGAGAGAAGGTGGAAGGGGGTGAGGGTCTACAGAGCATGACTGGAGTTCAGCAGTCTGACAGCTTCAGGGAAGAAGCTGTTTCTGACACTGGTGGTCTTGCTCTGAATGCTCCTCAGCCGCCTTCCTGAGGGCAGGGGCTGAAACAGTCTGTGAGTGGGATGGGTGAAGCCCTCCACCAGCATTGCACCACTGCACCAGGTGTTCCACCACCTCTCTGTACTTGGACTCGTTGTTGGTGATGCGTCCCATTACTACTGTGTCGTCAGCAAACGTAACTATATGACAGCTGAAGTGTCTCGCCCAGCAGTCATACGTCAGCAGAGTGAACAGGAGGGGGCTCAGCACGGAGCCCTGTGGCGAGCCAGTGCTGAGGGTGATGGAGGGGGAGACAGTGTTGTGGACCCTGACAGTCTGAGGTCTGTTGGTCAGGAGGTCCAGGACCCAGTTCCCCAGTGAGGGACTCAGTCCAAGGGAGGAGAGCTTCTGCAGTAGGGTCCTGTAGGATGATGGTGTTGAAGGCTGAAGAAAAATCCAGGAAGAGCAGACAGACGTATGAGTTTCTGCCTTCCAGATGGGTGAGGGCAGGATGGAACACCAATGACATGGCGTCATAAGTGGAACAGTTTTTCCTGTAGGCATATTGATGGGGGTCCGCAGTGATGTCGATGGAGTCCTTGACATGGGTCATGACCAGCCTCTCGAAGCACTTCATGACTACCGGGGTTAGGGCTATGGGCCGGTAGTAATTTAGGCCCGTCACTGCGGAGCACTTGAGGAAAGGGGACAATTGTAGCCATCACCAGGATAATAACATAATTTTTCATGTGGTATGAATACAGAGTGAGAAGTTTATGGTGTATTTTCAAAGTGCTCATTTAAATAACAAAACAAAAAACCTTTAACATATTGGGGGGGGAGCTTTGAATCTTGGGAAAGTTTGAATACTTGGTGTCCTAAATGTGATTAAATGGTGTGAAAATGAATTTAACAAAGACAAGAAAATGAATTATGACTACCTTCTTCTTTCATTTGATTGCTTCTCATCTATTTTCCTGGTTACTCGGGTGACAATTTCTGTATATATGATTGGCTACCTGAAAAGTACACTGATGACACCAGCACCTTTGTGAAGATTCTGGAAATGTTCAGTTTTGAGGATTCAGAGTGGTGGTGTAATCAAAGGAAGAAAAGAAAATCACTGATTATTAATTGTAGAATCAACCTGCAATATATTCAAATAGATCCATTGTCCATGCATCAGTGCTTTATATCTGAGATGTGAAAAGAAAATCATCTAGCATCTGAAAGTCTTTACACCCATAAATATGATACATGCACAGACTATTTTCAAGGTAACTTCATCACTAAGTGCAAAATACAAGCTAAGTTCAGCAGCAAGAGACACGGAGGTCTGTGTGCATGCTACTAAGGCTTATGTCTTGTCGTCCCATATAAATGCATGATGTGACCCATTTTTCTGGCTCTGTAAGCTAATCAAACCAAAATCAGCAGTGTTTGAGTGCAGGATATACAGCCATGCGTGTAAAATGGATGGTGGAAATGTACACAGCAGAATGTGTTTCTGAATTTTCTTTGTTTTTTTCTTTACTGTTACAAGCAAGCTTGTGGGTCACAACATAAAGTGATGACTGATGGAAAGAAGGGGGAAATGGGCTCGGTTGGTAAGAGTGGTGAATTGCATTGCAAGCCTTACAGGACAAACTTCGTATCCAGAGTTGTGGACAGTTTACACCAAAGACTGTTGTACTTCCTATGCACAGTCAGCCAGGATGTAGAGGTGTGTAACAATGCAACTGAACTAATGGTAACTTATAACTGATGTGTTGATTCTGAGTAAAAGGGGAAAGAAAAAATTATATATTTGTCAGAACGTTTTGAAATGTCAGTCGTAATCTCCCTTCACTTCAAAGGTAGAAATATAAGGAATTGATTGTGTGGCACTGATTGTAGGATTAATTGTTCCCGTGTCTTCAACTTGTCACTCTGGATGTCTGATATCGACAACTTACAACAGGTGGGTGCATATTAGTTTGCGATACCTCTTATTTTATACATTTATCTCTCTTTAGCGTCCTTAGTGCCATCAAATGTATTCCAACTTGTGCTTTTGCTGCAGAATATCAGCTCTCTTTGAAATCTGTCTCTGACTGCAACAGTAAACATTTCTTATAAAACAGATAATATCTTAAAAGGAAATGCTTTATCCAGCATCAAAGGTAGGAACAGACAGAGGAGTCAAGGGTAAAGTCATGTTTGTCTAAATAAACCTTTGAAGCAAATAAATCAAGGCAGGTTTCATGAGAAAATGCTGCTGCTGTCTGTATGTCTGTAAATGTGTCCATTGAAGGGAGGAGAGAGGATTTAAGGATGAAGTGAATGTATAAAAACAGCTACTGTTTGTGCCCGTAACTGGAACACCAAATATGGATGTAACGGAGGGCAATTATAGATTCTTTTCAGGATTTTTCCACTTCAGAGGTGACTCTTTTCCACTTGACTATCTCCTGCTGCGAGAAGACGCACCTGCCCCTCTCCTCCATCAGTGTCTCCTCTTTGTTGGAGCAGAATAAGCTTTTCTGACGACTTTACTACACTCTTGCAAGCTTCAATTGCCTCTTCCACGTCCATGTCAAGAGGATAATAAACTCATTATTTCGTTTAGCAATTTTTACGTCACCGGCACCCAGAATCGTGTTTGCATGCCTTGCGTGTGCATGAATGTCAGTGACTGTGTGTCAGTGAGTCTATATGGATGGTTGTCAGTGATGGTGGCAGTGTGGGGCACTGAAATGTCATTGCGCTGATGAAAGTGCTACCCTTTGGCAGAATGGGTGTTTGATGTCACCCGGGGAGAGCACACTGACAGATCCACATTTGCGATCATGTGAATGAGCTTCTCTGTGTGCGTATTTTTGAGCACTGTGGCACTGCAGTGTCTGTTCAAAGGCCATGCCAGCATAAAATCCTGTCCTCACTTCACATGCCAACTGACAGCATGTTGACAACCTGACACTTGCAAAGAAGGCATTTACTTGCTGTTTTTGCAGTTTTTATTAATTATTGTCATTGATAATTTGAGTATTGTTATGTTGCAGGTGAAAGAAATTGAAGTCTTCTTCAACATTATGATAGAACTGTTGCTTCTCAGGGTAGATTGCGATGGTTGAAATGTTTAAAATGGAAAAGAAAACAAGTACAGAACCTCAAAAGTGATGTGATTAGAAGCCCCAAATAAAAATGTGATTTGGAGTGCATGATATTGGTGATATTTACATGATATTGTAGCGACTTGGGTCTCTGAGGAATACAGATGGTTTAAAAGGTGTGACACACTTACATTAGTACCTGAAGCTTATTTGTGATCCAGTGTAAAATGACCTGATTAACATACCAGATGAAATAGAAATGCATCTTAGCCTGTAGCTACCTTGTTAACGATACTGTTGTCACCAAGGCAACCAATTCAGAGGCTGGAGATACCGGGGCACACAAATTGAAACCATCCACTTTCTTCTACTTATTAGAAAACATCATTCAATCCAGAAATAAGAATCGAACTGAACCATCATACAATCTGATGGCGTCTATTGTCCCTGTAAAAACATATCAATATGGGAATGCCTCACCTCTGCCTTTTTGTTTTTTCTCCCAAAATGCATTTTCAGGGAGGCAGAGGAGAGAAGCAACTAGTTGGACTTACTGGGGCTGAATTCCTTTGAAGAGTCTGACCAGAAAAGTCCTTGTGAGATCAAGCATTTGCTTCCCTCCCTTCATTTCTCTCTGCCCAGCAGAACTGCAGCTTGTAATCTGCACCTGTGAACTAAAATCAATCAAAACACGTACTTTGTCAAAGATGATTTTATCAGACAATGTTAAATGTTTGAAGTCAGTGATTGCTGGTTGTGTTTTCTTAGTGGTTATTAATTGGATCGTTATTTGACTCAGTTTGCTGTAAAACATGAACATATTCTTGTTGGTTGCATTTTTTTATTTTTTATTCCCAGTTATCCATCATTTGTTAACATGACTCCCCTCTTCACTCCCAGGATGCTGTATGATACATTTTAACCAACAAAAACTCAAAATCAGTCACTGCCATCAGTAGTTGTAATGTCTCCCTTTATTTTTCATTTTCTTTCATTTTGCACTTATTATTTTGTGTTCATATCTTTTGCTTTTGTCGGCAGTCTCACGGCATTTCACTATCAGCGGTTGCCGGCCAGGTTTACATTGCAGAAATATGTATTTTGGATTTGGTTCGTTTGGTTCTCTCTGCATTGTTTATGATCCCACTTGACTGTGACTGATGAGGTGTGAATACACTTGGATTTCCCAGCGGAAAACATCCTATCAATTTGTTTACTTGCATTCTGACTTAATCTGCATGTGCACATTTACATTTGTGCTTTATTTCCTTGATTACAGTTTGGGCACTTGTGTGTATGGCTATGCATAAGACACATTATACAGCAATTAGATTAATGAGATTTTAATAAACCTAAATATGCATTTAGATTAGAACAAATAATCTAAATTTAAATCCCATATTTAAGGACATTGTTGTTCTTAATTGGTTGTTTGTTGCAAAAACATATGAACAGTTTGACTGATTTATATTTACAATGCAGCAAAGATTAGGAATCATTTGAGCTCGACGAAGAGGATTTTACTTTCTGAACGACAGACTTTAACCTTCATCCTAGAGTCTTTCTAACTTTTTATTCTGTTTTCAACAGTCAGAAATTACTGTGAAGATAAGTGGCATACTGTATAAAGCCCCCAGCTGGTAATGAACAAGCAGACAGCTCCCTGGTTGTGGCAGGAAACGCAGAGAAAACGGCATCTTTGATGGCTGCTTCAAGTTTTGACAGGGTGTATGACTCCGATCAGAACAGAAAAAAGATTAGGGCATCAAATGGTTATGCAGCTTCAATAAGTGTGATGTCGGGGGGAAGAAAAAAAAAGAGGGCGAGATAGAGGAAAAGCGTAGACTTAGAGAATGTGTGTCCTTTCGCTGTGTTGCCAGATTGTTGTGAAACTCTGCTAGAGGCTGCAACTTTCATTGAGCGCTTCAGTGACAGATTTGACTGATCATTAGGAGCTATCCTCCTCAGCGTGACGTTACTACCCATCTTCGTAATGTTAAATAAAGCAATCGAAAGAGGAGCCATGATCTCTCATTAGTGCATGTGTGCTTGCATATGCATGCAAACAAAGCGGTGGAAATTTTAATAGGGAATTAATCTGTGGATAATTGCACAAGCTGTCAGGGTCATTAGTAGTCCTCCAGCCTGTTTCTTTAATGGCTTGCAGAGATCATGCCTGTATTACGATAATCCCCCCCTCTCGCAGCAGGGGTTGACTTCAGTTTATTAGGTATTTAATTAGATGGATATTTAAAGACAGTTAAAGCTGCTCCTGTATATGAGACATTACAGAA
The DNA here is from genome assembly GCA_028567055.1 of Leptatherina wallacei. Taxonomy (NCBI): domain Eukaryota; kingdom Metazoa; phylum Chordata; class Actinopteri; order Atheriniformes; family Atherinidae; genus Leptatherina; species Leptatherina wallacei. The sequence goes on along the minus strand of JAOXYM010000022.1, from coordinate 20,109,290 downwards.
CACGAACCACCTGTGGGGCAACTTGTTTATTATTTTGTCTGGTGTGATAATTGGTAATTGTCATATTTCCAATGCCTAATTCATGATTAAAATGAGTAATTTTAACTAAATGTTAAATAATTAATCACATTTTGAATTGATACATGAATAAATAATGAAAGTCACATTCAGTTACAGCCTCACTAAAAAAATAACTCGATACGTAGAAGTGTTGAGAAGTTTGCCGCATCCTCAGAAGACAGAAAAGCAGGCACACATAACAGTAATGACTAAAGTTAATTACTTTTATACAGAAGGATACAAGTTAATGTCCTCTCCTGAGTGACTACCTCCCCTTATCTACAGCTTTACCATAATCATTTCCCTGGATTATTGAAGTTCCTGCCATTGCTCCCATTTCACTTTTTGTGAAACACAAACTTTCCCCCTTTAACTTAGTAGCAAATTTCTGGATGTCCTGATCAAGATTGATGTTCCCCAATACCAATCTTTTATTCAAGAGTGCCTGTGATACTGGGTCTGATTAGCATTTTCCTACAGCACACGGAAAATTAAATATTTTTTTATTTTTTTATTTGTGTAAATATATTTTTGTATTTTTGTTACTGCAGAGTTACAGTGATAGGTTGTGTAAAGTCCTAACAACAGAATCATTCAATCAAAGATGGATAACTGTATTTTAGGGTCAGATGGAAATATTTTGTTTTGTTGTTTTAAATTAAATTGCTTATTTATTTTCTGGAGATGATATTCTGCAAATTCAGAGATGAAGAGAATTTATACTTTTTTATTTTGTAGACTTTGTAAGGAAATTCCTCCTCCTGTTTATTTTGAATAAATAATGTAGTTAAAAGGGGCATATTGCACATTGATAATGAATGAATTATACTTTATTGATCCCCGAGGGGAAATTACATCCGAGGGGAAACATAAGTAAAACGAACAATATGTAAATGTGCACAGAATTAGCACAGCAGCTAATTTTCATCTGTTGTCCCTTAGCAGTGGTAATAGCTTTAAGAGACGTTGTGTAACATTTTTTAATGTTTACTGGCCAAAATGGGTAGTTGCATGTATGTGTTATCATCGGTGTATCATGACCTCCGCCAATGATCTAACACATTCTCGTAAGCTAAGAATTTTAGATTTGTTCAACCATATGACGGATAAGCCGGTAGAGAGGCACCATGACGGTCTGCCATCTTTAAACTACAGCTGCCAGCAAAGGACAAATGGCACCAACGTAGAATAATTCAGCAGCGTCGAGATACAAACAGGGCAAACAGCAAATGCCGTTTTCTCAACGGTCTACCGTAGCTGTAAAACTGGAAACCTCCCGAACCTCCCTATGGGCAGCAGATCGCGGGGACAAACTGGCCTGGAAACAGCACCAGCTTTTTGTCCCAGTAAAAGCAGCTTATAAAGCCTTCCTACCGGCTTTTAGCCCGGCTTTTACATGACAGAAAGCTGGCTTTACCGTGACTATGAAAGCGACTGAAACCACGTAAACATACAGTTCCACCAGATGAGTAGAACCAGATTTCACT
>JAOXYM010000022.1:20080467-20101394 GCA_028567055.1 Leptatherina wallacei | reverse complement strand
TCCAGAGGCATGGCAGCTGTGCATAATTAACTCAAACAATCCAAATCGGTTATCCGTCTCAGAGATGAGAGCGAACGCAGTTTATGTGAAACTTTAAGAAAACATCTGTTTGATCACATTTTGTCAACAGAGTATGCTCATTATGTAGATGTTTCTGGATTAGCTGTTTGGATGTAAAAATGTGATTTTCAGCATGACTGCTGCACAAACTTGTACTGACTTGATTTGTAAAAAGCACTGTTTGTGTGTGTCCATCAGCATTGTTGCACTAAACTGTATGAGAACATGGGTAAAGGAGAATCTTATTTAATTCTGGTTCATAGCTGAGCTTTTTCTTCATAAAGCATGAAAATAAGGCTGTGGCCTCGGCGGAGGTTGCACACTGTTGAAGTGACACGATGGTTTATGGCCTGAAATGTTACCTCACCGCACATGTTTATAATCAGCTTGAAGTAGATTTAGGTGAAATGTGGTTGCTGGTAAGGTGATAAATGTTGGGAAGCGATGCCAGCTCTCTGGCCACCACATTTTTGTTGCTCTCTGAACTTGCTGCACAAAGTAAAGAATTTATTAAAAAGGACTTAGCGACAAATTTAACAGCCTCCCACAACACAAGAGTGTTCTCTGCACTTCATTACCATGTAGACCCACAGCAGGCGAGACAGAGTGGGAGCTTTTTCCTCTGTGTTTAGGAAGGCAGTGACACTCACAAAAAATCCATTCCATGTAATTTTTACTAGATTGACTGTATTTCAAGCACTCAAGCTCTTTTCAAAATGGCATGCTGACACTGGGGAAAAAGGAAATAACGTAAAAAAAATTTAATAAAAAATCAATGGATGCTGCAGCTCTGATTTTCAATATATCCTTGATATTGTTTTACAGCAGGAGTCTGCAGTACCTGACATTAGCATAGACATTTTGCTGCTGCAGAAAACAAAAGGACCTCAATGTGCAAAGAGAGATAATATCTGCTGTTGTGGACAGCAGTCCTGTGGCACCAAATCCATCCAAAAAAACGAGATGGTCTGCTTTAACCGCTTTAAAAGCACCATTTGTTCAGTTTGAAATTCACAAATTAAAAGATCCAGGATGCTGGATCCACCACATCCAACTTCATCCACCCGGAGTGGTTGGTCACTAGAATATGAAAACTTAATGTAAGCATCTAGCAAATAGCAATTGAGCAAGTAGCTTAGCAACACACCGGAATAAATGTTAGCTTGTTACTACATTTGTACTAAAATAATATTAACTCCATCTGACTGGCTTATTAAAAGGAAAAATGAGACATTTACTGAACTCAGAGTTGTTCACTTTGCCATGACCCGCCTGTTTAACATTTATAAATATTATTGTTATTATTAAATTATTTATGTAATTTATTTACCTTTTTCTCTCTTTCTTCTTCCTTATTACACCCTATATATTTCTTATTGATTATTGGTATTGTTTTAATCCTGACAACCAAGATGATTATTCTTTTTTTATTATTATTATTATTATTATTATTATTATTATTATTATTATTATTATTATTATTATTATTATGGGAAGGATTAGGCATTAAAGGTAGAAGGGCAAAATAAAAATGAAATTAATTGTTAAATTAGGATTTATAATCTTTGTTTCTTTTTACGCTTAACCAAACAATAAAGTGAATGATTTTTTTTGTAAAGATTCCTGCACACAGTCCTGAAATGGCATGTGTGAAGACCAATTAGCCATCATGTTTCCTCTTAATTATGTTTTAATGACAATCTCCTACTAATGATACTTAGATTACCTTCAAACTCCTTCATGTTTGATCTTTGTTGTCCCTCTTAATGTCTTCTCCATGCCACCCAGAAAAGCCACGAGGTTAATGGAAAGCTGATAGTTTTTTTCTTTATCTTTTCTTCCCACATCATATAAAGGAGATGTTTTCATCATAATGTGAGGCTCTCCTCTGGGTTCCTCATAGTCGGTGGTTGTAACTGCTGCAGTGCCAGACACAAAACACAGAGATCAAGAAGAGTTATGTCATTTTTGGCCACTGACAAGCTGACAGACATCACCACATAGAGGCACTGCGGGCATTTATATCTCTGAAGTAGACAACCCAAGAGGAAGATTCACAGGCAAGAAGCGCCACCACAACTGGATGCAGCTATCTTTGTGTTGGCTACAGGACTGAAGGTACATTTGGGTCCCCACCGCTCTCTGGAGGTTTTCTCCCGGCTCTGCTGGCCTGTCAGTTTGAATGAGTGTGGTCTTAATGTGATCCAGCAGGAATGCAGACACTTGGGGTTATGGGATTGGTTGGAGGTTCTGGTGGTACATTCCAAGTACAGATACAATGACACTCAATTGAATAAGCAACTCTTTGGATCGGTGGATGTGATTTTTGAGGAACAGAATTAGCGGTGACGTTGACAGCGAAATGTAAATAAATCAACTGATGCTGACTTTTGTCACATGTTGATATACAGCCTCCATCTTTAGAGGCTTGTAAGATGTATAATGCTGATTGGTGCTGTAGTTTAGTCTTGTTCATCTGAATTAGATCTTATATTAAACTTAAAATCTAACTACAATATTTCTTCTTATGGTTTAAGTAGAAAATGGGCCTTAGATAAACAAATGAGATTCATCAGAAGGCAGCACTTTTTTGTTAAGAAAAAATAAGAAATAAAACATCTGATGGAGGGAAATGCACCACATCTAAACCAAGTATAGATTATCAGTAAACAAACAAAATACAGATAAAAACAATACGCAGATAAGACTGTTCATATTAATCCCTCACTGGTTCAACAAACTGGTGTGATCAGGAGGAAAGCTGCATTAAAAGATTGATTGAAGGTTTAGGATCATGTAAATATGCTATTTGTGTTTGGATTATTCACATTTTGTCTAAATATCAATGTTGATGTGATCCTTTTTATCTTCAAGAGGATAATCCTCCAGTGTTGGGCAGCTTTTTAAAGAGATTCTCTAAGCATTTAAACTCTTTTGTACATGAAGTTTTGTCTTGATCCTGTTTGGTTTCTTGTGTATGAGTGTAATATTTGACAGTATTTGGATCAACATAGCTCCTAATCATTAATGCACATAGAGGGTTCTATGCTTTTTTAAATTAAATAAAAATAATTCAAAGTCAAAAGTAATAAAACATTTACCCAGCAGAGGGTAATTGAGTATTTTCTTTGATTAGATTTATCTCAGATTTTACATATGAAAAACGGCCATTTAGCAGGATTCTGATGTTTCTCAGGGACATGACACTGCAGCTGCTCATAAAGAGACACATTTTAAAGTGACGTTGGATGTTTGTACTTTCCGGTAGGCCTGAAAGATTTTTAAAGAAAAAAATCTATCTGCGACTTTCCTGAAAAAGTGTTGGGGATAAGAGGTGGATGGCAGGAACCTCACAGAAACTGAGAAATGGCAGTTAGAAAGATTCAATGACAAATAAAGGTTGTCTGGCGGTGCAGAGGGACAGAGTTCTCCAGGATCTTGATGTGCTGGTGGTGGAATGAAGAATGAATCGGCCAAAAGTCACGCTGAACTGGGTGGAAGGACAAAAAAACAAAACAAACAGGATTACTGAGGAGACGAGGTAGGAAGAAAGTTTAAAAAAATTGTCTCAGGCGATCATACGATACCGCTGGTAAGCAGACGAACTGGCACTGAATGAAGTGGAGTCCCAGGCTTTAGAGAGACAGCAATTGGCCACAGCTGATCCTGATAATTAACCACACTGGAGAGCTAGAAGGAGACAAACAAAATCCAAACTGACAAATCCCAACAAAAAGTGTTTTGCACTTTGGTTTGCACTTTGCTCTTTTAAATCCAAGCTTCCATTCAGTGTTCATGTGCACACTCACGCAGGCGAGCACACTCCAACCAGTAGACGGAGAACACATGTAGGGTAAATATGTCACTTCAGTCACCTGAAAATTACACACAAATCTGTGTTTTTAAACTCTCCCAGGGAGGTGAAGATGCTGAGAACTTCATGTCCGTCACGGAGACGCAGCTGAACAAGCTGAATGTACCATCACTGAGCCGTATTACAGCTCAAAATGGGGGGGGCAGAGGGTAGACCAGAGGGTCCATAGTAAAACTGCTGTGATAACTATGGTCAGATTAGAGAGACATGAGAAATAAGACATCTTTACATTAAAAATCTGGAGCAGTAAGTGGGAAATTTTACCACAAGCTCAGAAAGGTCCAGATAAAAGATGAGTTGATTGTTTTGGGGGTGCAATATGTGGAGCTTGATGTGGTGAAAAGATCAGTCGTTTCTCCCCCATGTGGCTCTGACTTACCGTATGGTGGTGGTAGACTTGCATGTCTAGCTCCATGTTGGGAGCAGTCGGGCCTGCTTGTACCTGGTCTGGTGTCTGTCTCGGCCTCAACAGTGTCCTTCCTCTTTTTCCTACCACCACTGATTCCCTGAATCAACTCGATTAAAATTACAACAGCCTGATTCGATTCAATATCGATTCATTTAGAGATATTTGTGTCAAAACCAGTTTCTTGATTAAGGACCATCTCAGATAACTGTTTTTATAAAACACCAACCTTGTTTACATCACCACTAAAATCTCATATCTGGGAGTAATCCAATTACCAACATGATTGTTTACATGCACTTCCGAAATACAATATTTGAAAGATGGTTGTCTACATTCACCGGTCCATTCTCTGATTTATTGTAGAGTATGAACCAGCGTGGTGATGCCACTTCTTGCTTCTTCATTGTTGAACATAGCAGAGCCCACAGTCTTGGTGTGAGTTGCTAATGTGAGAGGTAAAAAGCTGCTAAATAGTTTAAAGTTGAATGTAATCCAATTATGTATGAAAAACAAAATCCAAATCTTGGCATTATCTCAGCGAGAGAAGCAGGTTTTGGGCATATAGGTGCCTTGTCACAGCTGTGAACATAATCCACTAATGATTAATGATTAAGCCCTACTTTCTGGGCCAGTGCTCAAGTTTTTATTTGACTTTTCAGGGTTTTACAAAAATTGAGAGGAATAGGAGTAAAACCATATTTTAGTGAGTTTTTTCTCCTTTTTTTTAAATTACACTTTATTGTACAATTAAAATATCACACAATGGCCTATGAAAAGTGGTGTGGAATCAGTGGTCACCATGATGTATTGAGCCAAAGGGACCTTTGACTTAATAATAAGGGAAGAACAGATGTTGGACATGAGGACTTATTGCTGTTTTATGATCTTTCTCAGCGTTGCAAGCTTAAAAAAAAAACTTTACCAAAGTCACATTTCAAGATCTAAAACTAGATTTTCCAAAAGCATTGTCGAGTTTATTTATATTCCAATGAATAAAGCAACTAACAGTGCATGAAGATTTGAGGAAAAAAAACAACTAATCTTTCTCTGGGAGTTTGCTTTTACTTTCTTCCACTTCAAAGATCAAGAAAATGTTAAATTTCCCCACGGAGTCCCACACATTTGAACACACCTCTATGTTGTTGTCAGTGTGTCTCACTCTTTCACACAACTCCAATTTGAATCAGAAGTCACATTTCACACTGGGCTGGCGAGATCAAAAAAGAAACATGCATAGAAGAAGCAGCTGTTTGTGCAGAAAAGAATAACAGTTTATTTAAAACACGCCCCTCTGGATGAGATTTTAATAACAGACTGCAGAGTTTGTGGGGAAAACGGTAAGTATTTGCTGGGAGGAGTAAAAAAAAATATATCCACAAGTGGATTAAAATGACCTGTGAATGCTTTAATTAACTTATTAAATGTGTTCAAATTGGAGAATTTTGTGGCGTGTGTGAATTTGAATGAATTATTTTATAACTGCTGTTTATGAAAAAAAGAAGCAAATATTCAAAGGTCCTTTGAAAATCTTTGTCTCTTGATGTTAAGCTTTGGTGTTCTGAGTCAGCTTTAGATAACAAAATAGTGTGAACTTTGTGTACAAGCATGTTTTCTATAGTTGAGAAGTATACCACAATCATATTAACAACACAATACCTTTTTTTTTTCTCCATATAGAACTGGTTGTGTCTTGCTTTCCTCCCTGTGCTTCCTCTGGCTCAGCACTCTGCAGGTGAAGGCTGTTATTTCAGTCTCAGTGTTACATGAAATGTATGAATGGCCTCCTTTTATTGTAATGACGGGAGAAGATTCTTTGTTGTTGCACGTCAACAAAAATGGCAACCTTTGCAGTTGGCACATAAGGTTTGAAGTTATAAAGAGGTCTGAAAGATTGCTCAGTAACTCGCTTGTTACAAGAGTTGTTTTGTTCAGTCACAAAAGAAGGAGAGCTCCTTAGCTGAAAACCTGCCTTCTCCAGGAGATCCTTCATGGCCCTAAATATCAGTATATATATCAGTACAATATCATATTTGGACATTTTTCCAGTCCAAGAGTTGACCAGAAAAACAGAAACAAAAGACATGATATTGTAGACGTTCTGATATTAGAAATGTTTCCAACCTGAAAAAACACATCGATGCTGAAGGAACCACCAACTGAATGTTCTCTAGCAAATGATAAAAGTTTGAACCTTCAAGCTCAAACAAATCAATGTGCTTCTTGATTATTAAGGCAATTTGGTTAATGCATCATCTGACCTTTCAGGATCCTTGGTGCGACAGTCTGGAGAGTCCATAACAAGAGTCTTGAGATCGAGCAGATAAGGAAGAGGTAGATCAATAAATAATCACAATGTTTTGACAGGGTTGTCAATTTTCTCCAGGAAATAATTTCTCCTTGGAGAAAAAATTTGGTTGATGTCATTTTTAAGTTGCAGCACAACTTTTCCCAGTAACATGTCTGAAGAAAACTTTTGTTGGAACTGCTGTAAAAGCAGGCGATACAATGTAACTGCATACACTTTCACAGGGAGAAACCTAAATCCAATCTTTTTCAGGTTTCTGAACTCACCTGAAGTAGTTTGAAGTTTCCTGGTTTAAAGTGCTATAGGAAAAGTGGACCCTGCAGAAAACCTGTGACATTGTTTTCAGTTTTGTTCTTTTTGAAGTTTTAAACCTGCCAAATCAAATGCTGTCCAACACAAATGTTTTCTAACATTATTGTAAAATGTTGTAAAATTATGCCTGTTGCCATATAAAACTCAACCAAATCTTACTTTTTTCATTTAATTTCTTTATTTATAGTTTTAAAATACAGTTTATTAAAAAACCCAACAAAATTAACAGCAGTATATCCCACTTTAAATTACAACAAATATCAAACTCTTGTATTTAGTTTATATTATTGAAACTTTGTGCTGCTCAGAGTTCTTTCATCTGTGGGTGTAGCGTTCCTTGTTAAATTGGGTAGTAACGTGTTGTTTTACTTTCTAGAGTTAGAAGGAGGTCTCATTTGTGAGTTAACTTTTTTTCGATATGAGATATCTGTGGAGGCGGTGCAGTAAATTTCCCACCTTTGTAGTCTTTGCACTGGAATAAACAAACGTATCAAGCTCTGTGCCCTCTCAACATGCGGTGAAAAACATGTCGCAGTCACACCAGCATGCTATTACTGTCTGTCATGATGTGACCTTACTGCCACTTAGGTGTGTAAATTGGTGCACAACAGCTGGGTTTCCATTCCTGTCTTTGTCTAAAAGATAGGAACAATAAAAGGTTAATGGAAACAGTTTTTCAAAAGAGAAGAGAAACTTCCATTAATGCACAGTAAATAAATAAACACTTGCCTGAGGAAGTTTTTGCCTGTTTGAATGAAGACTTGATGCCTATTAGGAGGAAAGGATTTTCTGTTGCAGATCGTGCCTGAACTGCCAAAAAGTGAAGTGACTCATCAGCAGTTTCTGATCAGAGGAGAAAAACCTGACCGGCATGTCCCCAGACATGATGTATATCACAGATATGGTCCGGTGACCTGTCCAGGGTTTAACACGCCTCTCCCCCGATGGCAACTGGAATGGACTTGTTGAGATGTTGAAGGAGGGTTTTTTAATTTAAAAGGTGTTTGTCACAGTTGTAGTTTATTGGTTTGGACTAATGTTTCTTCTACTGAATTTCAGCAAATGTAGCTTATGTTTCCACATTCTCACTCCACTACACATCTTCATTTATTTATTGATTAAAGGTAGGGCCCTATAAAATGTTTTATTTTTTCCCAAATTCTGTGTTTTCTGCTTGATAGGACTCTGTCTGCTGAGAATACAATGTTATGCCAAAATGGCTCAACCATGTGGTATTCCCATATAAGGTGCAGAAAGGTGCCCATCTTTCTTTTGCATTTGCAATATATAGAACTGTTCGTCAGACCGACTTTGAAGAGCCTACAAGGGGTCTAATAGTATTGGTGTAAACATTTTTATTGAATACATAAAAAAAGAAAGAAAAGTGTTTTCAATTTTAATACAAGACAGTCTCTCCAGCAAGTTATTTTGCTGACAAGACTTTTTTTTTCCCCCTCTGATCTTCTTCTGGACAGTTCCAGTGTGTGTGAGAGGAGATGCTCTCATGCTCTGTCAACACTCCGTGTTTGTAATGCTTCACCAAAAACTAAGACAACTTTTAAAAAAAAATGTCTAGAGCCAATTGGAGTAGTATTTCTTGATTCTTGGGCAGCTTTGGTGTTTCTGTCAGTGTCTTGGCCTTTGCTGACTTTCTATGGGAGACTTGAGCCCCGACAGCGCAGGAGACGACACACAGACGGGAAGCTGCTTCGATCAGAATGAAATTGTCTTGCTTTTCTTTTGGCTCAGTAAGGAAAGCAGATGACACCTTCATTTGAGCAAATTTTCAGATTTTATGTGTTTTTGTTACTGATTCAATTTTCATTGTGATATTCCATGATTCTGTCTGCGTTGCCTGCATCATGGAAATCAAAGGGGGCCTAATTAAAGGCTGCTACATAATCCACACAAACAGAGAACTTTGTTATTGTTCTTGAGGTTGCAAGAACAAAGCAAAGCCATTCTGTTCTTGCAAGCCTGGTTTGGGAGTTTTTGCAGCTTGTTCTTCCAAATCACCTGGGCAGAACTTTTCTCGTGTGAGGTTTGAGAATAATTGTGTGATTGTCAGAAATTTAAAGTGGGCCTGGTTAATGAGTAAAAGTGTGAAGCAGAAAGTTGTCATTTCCCATTTGCTGCTGATGACACGTGGCATTTAAAGACATGGACACCACATTAAGCAGAACCCAGAACCGCCACGGACAAAGTTTCTCCTGAAGCCTGAAACCAAATGAGTCATTTCCACCTCGAGAACGTGGAGTATGTAACAAGCTTTAGTATATCTTCTAATCAGTGGAAATGTGTCTAATTTACTTTCCAGACGACTTAAGTTCCTCTTTTGTCATTGTTTCTTTTGATCGTGCAGCCAATTTGCATTAAAAAAATAAGATTGATTGTGATTGACTGCGAATGTGAAGTTTTACTGTGAACATAAAAGTAAGCCAGCAGCTTCTGCTTTAAAAGCTGTTCAGCTCTTCATTGATTTCAAGAGAGATGGCCCATTTGACTTCTAGCAGTTTTGTCAGTAATTGCCTTTTAGAAGATATAATTGTACCGCTGGTCTTTCATAGGGAAAGAGGTCACAGATGAAAATGTGAGATTCAGACTTAATGTTCCAGCAGCTGGTGGAGGTAATTTACTCAACACAGTCCTGTGTGAAATTCCTTTGTCCCTCATCCCCGTAATAATAAACACTGAAAGTCTGTATGGTTGAGATTATTAATGGACTCTGACTTTGTTTTTTTTTTTAGAGTATGTTTTTTGTTCGCTTGGGCATATATCCTACGACCTGACTGTATGGATTTGTGACTGAGAGTATATAGTCTTATATATATATCACCACACTTTTGCTGTGAAATTAACTAAATATTTTGCATGCAGTGTTCACATAAGTCTACTGTTGAACTATAGAAGTGGATTAAAGGATATGTTTTCTTCTTTCCTTGTTAATGAAGCACACATTCAGACAGCCCAGTGTCTCACATCAAACTTTAAGTGCTGAGAGAGCATGTTGCCATGGCGCTGCTCAGTCTGACTCTGCATATTCTCTTATAAAACCTGAACCCAGTCAGCTCAGCTCATCTGGATAATTTCTTTTACAACAGATGCATGAACAGCTGTTTTAATTCAACTTTTTATTAAACAGCTGGAGCCAATATGGAAGACAAAGTTATGTCAGCAATATCTTTTAGCAAATGTGGAATAAATAAAAACAGCTTTCCTATGTGATTTCCTAAATATTTGGAATGTCCTAATGTGCAACATTAAAACTTAAAGCACAGTCAGCTTGGTCTCTTGTAGTATTTGAGGTTTTTTTTTTTAAAAAAAGTTGAAACATGTTAAAAGTTCCTTTGTTTGATAATAGCTGTCCTGATTGTGGATAAAATCTCTGTGGCAGCACCACATGCGCTGTGTGTGAACCTCAACTCCCTATTGTCAGGTGTTGATGCATGATGGGGCTGTAGAGAGAGATTTGGTTTTCACTTCTCTCTGCCAACCCATCAACAGATTGCAGGCGGAGTTCAGTATGTCGTCCATTTGCCTGGGAGGAACCTTGCGGGTGGGAAGAGAAAATGAAGCCTGACACATTCTGCCGTCCTGCATTGACAGCAGCTCAGCCAAAGCACCTGGGCATCTTCCAGCCTCCTTGTTATAATTACAGAATGACCAAACTGTGATGAAAGGCTGGACAGGAGACGACGGATCTATTGTGATGCTCTTCTGTAGTTTGTTCACAAAAGCTTTGCTTTTAATTTAGTCTCTCAAATTTCTGTTTTCTGTGTTTGGTATTCAGTTGTTTGAGACTACCAACATGTGAATGGGGCCTGTCGTTTTTGATTGTAGCACAACACAGATCATCCTCTACCCATGTGGTAAAAGCACAAGAAATCTGACAGATACACAATGTGGAGATTGGGCTCAGTATTTAGATTGAGTCTGTTTTACTTTCCTCTTGAAGGAAAAAAAAACAGTTTGCATGCTGACAAAAATGTTTGAATTGTAAGAGGGAAAAAAAAAAAATCTGTTTTGGTTTCATTTCATCTGTGGGCTTCTACACAGAAGACAAGAGCATACCAAGCAATGTTTGGCCGTTGATTGGTTAGGCTTAGTGAGGCACATAAGTCATTTGTGCAAATTGAACCCAGCGGGTGTTGTGTGTTACCAGCGTGGTGGCAGCTCAGCAGAGTGTATGTGGATGGAGTTCAAATCAGGAGGATGAGGAGGTGGAGTATCTAGAGCCAAAGACGCATGCTAGGATGGTGATTAATCTTATTGGAGCATTACAGATTTTTAGCAAGTGTGTTTAAGAAAAAACGAGGTGTACTGTAAGAAACAACTGAGCTAGTTTTAAAGCTACGACAATATTCAGTGGCTGCAGTCAGAAATGCTGGAGAGATCTTTTCTGAAACAGTAAAAATACTGTTTAGAGGACGGGCTCCAGGGTGGAATTTTCTTGCTACTTTGAGGTGAAGCAGAGACGTGTAAAGGCAAGGCGGACGCTCTCAAATACGACGACGTTGCATTCTCCAAGCCACGTGACCAAAGCAACAACAACAATGGCGGATCTCCGTGTTCTTCTTGTGCTGCTACATCTTCTCAAGTTATTTGGTCTCTTAAAAACAAAACTTACTCATCATTAAGCATGTATGTTGCCAACGAAGATGTTGTCTTCCAGTTTAATGAGGATATAGTAGGAATTACTGTAAACATGAGGTATATCGTTGCAAGGTTTCACTCCCATCTAAAGGCCTGGCACGCGTACTACATCGTATTAACTCAATTTGCAGAGTCATGTCAACAGAGATTGGATTCATTCTGCCGTCCTATAAATGCATTTTTTTTCGATCCCTCAAGGGGGAAAAAAATGCACCAAAAACGAGGCTTAAGTCATCCTGGAGGGGCTAGTAGAACCGCTACTCTGGGCACATCCCAGGGAAGATCCTAGTACACGCTAGAGGGACTATGTCACTCTGCTGGCCTCAGAATGACTCAGGGTTCCCCAGATGAGCTGGAAGAAGAGGCCAGGGGGAGAAAAGCCTGGGCTTCTTTGCTTTAGCTGATGCTCCTGCAATCTAACCTCAGATAAGCAGTAGCAGATGGATGGGTTTTTGTATGTGTAGCAGCTTTTGTCTAATCCTGCAGCACTTTATCACATGATGAATTACAGTTGTGTTTTTCTATTCCGAACAATCACAAAATCAGCTGTACTGTTTGGCTGCATTTAGTCTTGTAACTGGAAATATCCCAAACAGATTGATAAAGTGAATGGAGCTGTGCAAACTTTATGTGCATGACAGTTTCTGTTGGACGACAGACTGAAGAGAGAAAATGAATTAAGAGCTTTGTGTGCAAAGACCTTCAGAGTGTTAAATGGGCCTATAAACTTGATAAGTGACTGTAGCTCACAACATCTATTTGTGAAACTGTATTTTTTATTTGATGTTATTTCTGACAGAGTGGTTATGATGAGCATCATCAGGGTCATAGACACAACCAAACCAGGGCTGCAAAGTCAAATACCACCATTAAACAAATACTTTAGAAATCAAAATTGTGTTTGATTATTTAGACCAGTATGACCCAAAGACAGCATTCAGTCCTCTATATAGCTATGACTCAACAAGTGATATGACTTGAAGTTAGTTGGAGAGCGTAGCCATGAATGCTACCAGGTTATTGCATAATGTTCCAGTGATGGTGTCATGGTTGATATAAATGTTATTTGTTCTCAAAGAAGCAAAAGTTTGTTAAAGTTTTTGTCACACTTCTAAAATCAGTTGTCAAACTGGACATGACACCTGGAACTGCACTAGTATTTGTGTAGTTTGCTTAAGTCTGTCACTGTTTGCCTGAAGCTAAAAAAGACCCCCCCCCCTGGCTAAATATCATCGTGTGGTAGTTGCACACCAGCTTGGTCATTCAGCTTTCTCTGCTCTGTGCTTGTTCGTCCTCAGAGTGCAATTTAAAAGCCCGTTGGCTGTACCTGGTAGCACACAGAGAGAATCTGAGTCCCATCTATTTGTCTTTGTGTCTGACACCATGCCGAGTCATTTCCAGAGCAGAGAGCTCAGACTGTATGACCAAGATGACCTCTGTCATTATGTCGCCTCCGTCATTGTCATCTGTCTTCAATTTTCATGCAGTGTGGAATGAAGTCAGAGTTAAACAGCTGGAAGAAGACAGGCTGATGGTAATGTTGTCTTCCAGTACAAGGAAGTAATCATACCATATTTGCATTTAAAAAAGAAAATAGAAGTCATGTAGAGTTGATAGTTAAATGCTGTAATCTCACTTAAGATGATTGACAATGTCCATGTTGTTCCAGAGTACTTTTTTATTTTCTCTACAAAGACATTTAATCATAAAATCTGCTTTGTCTTTATAATTAAGTAAAATGTGGGACAGGGTTTTGTGCATGTTTAAAGCATTTCAGTATTTCTACATTCAGACTCTTTTTGAAAAGTACAATGCACTCTGTTTTGGTTCAATAAAGAATTACTAAATAAAATGAATAAAAGGCAGCCAGAAGAGACTATTTAATGACTGATGACTAAAAAAAAATAAATTTAAGGTATGTTCATATTGATATTATACTAATATACTTTAGTAAGATATGCTTTACTGATCTCAAACTAAAGAGGTTTGATTGTACCTTTTATTTCCCTGTTAATTTATGCCCTGGGAGATCACTTTCTCTTTATTTTTCATAAGCATGGACTTGAAAATAACTGTTTGAATGAATGTTTGAATCAAGAGCGATTGCCAGTTTTTAAATGACAACAGGTTTGTATTTGAAGTGTGGAGGGGTGGTTTAGGTAACATTTAGACAACTAAACAACCTGATTAGAATAAGGAATTGAAAACTATATTGGTTGGCAGACATCACAACTTGCTATAAAAACAGAAACTCCACAATGTCTACTGTGGATTTTGAGGCAAGGCCGGTTTATTTTTATGGCACATTTCATATACGAGACAAGTCAAAGCATTTCATGAGTGGCATGCCGTTGTCCAATAAGTGGAAGGTTTGCGGTTTGAATCCTGCGTCATTCTGGTCATCCCACTTCATCTTCTAGTTATGAAGTAGGATTTGAACCATCATTCTTTACCTACCTTTCCTCCAGTGTTAGCATCGCTGGTGCGTTGGCTCGGATTGGCTGCCACGTTTCCGTCAGTCTGTCCCAGGATAGTATGAATCTGGCGTGAGTGAATAATGGATTCTCTGAAGTGCTTTGGGTGCCTTGATATGTTCAGAGAATATAAACCTGCAAGAGCTCTTCGATTCAAAGACTCAGGTCAGCTAGTCCAGACCAGAGTCCAGACTGAACATTGAGAAGCAGCTTTTAGCTGTTATGCTGCAAACAAGTGGAACAAACTGCCAGTAGAGATTAAACTTTCGCCAAATGTAGAAACTTTTAAATCCAGGTTAAAAACATTTCTGTTCTCGTACGCCTATGCATGAAACCCGCATGGTAACTTTGAACTTATCTTGCTTTCAATCTTTTTAATGATTGTTTTTGTGTGTTTAAATGATTCTACTGTAATTCTATACAAATAAACTTGCCTTGAAAAGCGCTTGTATAAATCTAATCCATTATTAAAAGCAAGGTGCAAAATAAACATTAAAAATAAGAGTTATAATAAAGGTTATATTAAAGTTAAATAAAAACAAAACAAGATCTGTCCATCTTTGCAAAAAAATTCACCCAGTCTGGTCCTCCAGTGTTAACCATAAATCTTTCAAACTGCGCTCTCTACTGTTTTGTCCTCACATTTGCCATTTCTATTCCTCATCTGAATGATATGAACACAAACCTGGACCACTGAGGTCTGAAGTTTCCACCCTTGACCCCCCCTCCTACTGGAACAACCTGCAAAATGACTTAAGATTTTACTTGAGTAGTGAACAAACATCAATAAAGATATGATTGTAGAGTTTAAAATGGATCAGTGACAGACCTGTATACTGTTCATAGCACGACCTGTGGTGCTGTTGTGACCCCTTCCCAAATTTCCTATTAAACAGTGTTAATGGCCCTGGGTAGGAAGGATTTTCTGAAGCGTAGCTCGGTGACGGATGCCTGCTACTGAATGAGCATCTCTGTGTGGTGATGGTGGCATGCAGAGGGTAGCTGACTTCATGAGTGATGGTCAACAGCTTGTCCAGCTTGTGATGCTCCTGGTCACCATGTCGGACATGCAGTCGTAGTCTGTGATGTCTACCTGTGTCCTGGTCAGTTTATCTTGCAGGAAGAGGGGCTGGATCATGTTTAAAGCACAGGAGAAGACGCTTTCCTAGTCTGGGTGTGTGTGAGTCCTATGGAGGAATAAGAGGGTGGCGTCCTCTACCCCCACTTTTTCCCTATGTGAACTGAAGAGGGTCCTTAGCATCCTGTACTTGAAATCGGATGGTGTGGACAATTATCCGCTCTAACGTGTTTATATAGTGGGAGGTGAACGCCACTAGTCTGTTAAGTTAAGCCCGCTGGGGTGTCTCTTTGGAATGGGGATTTGTTGAGGATTGTAATTTCTGTCATGAAAAGTGACGGCTCTGAATAAGAAAAATGGAAATAAACAAATGAATGAGTTAAAAATGAAGATAAAGACTTTCCTGACTACTGGCGCAGAATCTGCAGTCTTGGCGTTGTTAGTTTTCACTCAAGCCTGTACAGTTTATTTTCCGGTTGTCACACGATGCATCCCACATCAGAAATGTTAAATACTGCAACATCCAATTTTGATTTAATTAGTCCATTAGAACGTCTGATTTTGAATCACTCTGTGCCAAAATAATCCACTGCAAAGCTGTAACTGTCAGTCACAGGATGTTACATTATCAACTCCTCTGGTTCATTTCACTTACTGCTTCAGAAACCAGCCTGCAGTTGCACAGGCTGTAATGAGAGGCCATTATACGCAAGCCAATTTATGGTTAGAGGTCTCATGCTGTGTACTATTTTTTTTTTTCTAATTTTCCCTGTGTCCTGCAGTCTTGACCTTTTAGGTAAATCACACCATTTCAGAGTGAAAGTGGTTCCATGCTGCCTCCAGAAAAAAAGGGAAAAAAAGAGCGATAGAATTGGCTGTGAAGAAAGTTGAAGCTGATGTAACCTTGACACACCTCATTAGAGACCATGTACTGTCATAATGTAGTGAACGTTCAGCAACACTGCTCTTCTTGCTGCCAGACACAGCACAATCAGCTGTGGAAGTCAGACATTATTACTGCTTTTTGCCCTTTTTTTGGTCATCCAACACAAGAATGGGCATCTTATTAAGGCACATGCAAAAGAATTAGATAGAAGTCTTCTCAAAATCGATGTGGGTGTCTGTGTACTGAAACTGTGATATGGATTCTGTTTCCAATTCAATGTCACATGCTGAGACTGATGTAGTCAAGTAGAAAGAAGAGGAGCACTGTGGAGAAAAAACAAAGACCTTTTCAATTTTATTGGGTTTGCACAGGATTTCTGACTAACAAAAGTAAAGAAAAGAAGTGGATCAACAAGCCAGTGAGGTTGGGATTTATGTAACTAAACAAGTCTGTGCTGACACTGCTGCTTTGTTTGTAGAGGATTCATTGATTTTATTGCTTTCTTGTAAAGATGCAGAACGAGAACCGCCAACAATGTATGGGAGATTAAGAAGTTGATCTTCCAAAGCAGTGTTAAATCATACTAGATAAAACAATATTATCAACCTTTGAGAAGCACAAGTTTGTCAAATTTCATAGCAATCCATCTAGAAGATAGTGATATAGGGCTGTGTAATGTATGTTCAGGCTGACACAGTGAGGTACGGATGTGAGATTATCACATGACAGAGTGCAATGCCCAGTGATGTAAACTAACATCAACACATGCTGTTACAAATTTTTACAGATTGAAAACACAAAAGAATTCTCTTCTTTCCATGCCTGTTTTGTCTTACAGATACTATGTCATTGTTTTTTGATACTTTACGAAACACTGGTTACGGTGAGGGACGTGAAGGGTCTCCATGCACAAAGGAAAATGAAAGGGAAACTGCAGAAAAGAATGTGAAAATAAGAAATATTTGCAAAAATAAATATTACAGAGTGAGGAAGGGGAAGTAGATTGTCGTTTTATTTGTGATGGAAAAGCTTCCACTCCTTCTGCTTCCCCATGTGGTAACATCTGTTCCTCAGCATCATTTACAAAGGAGCTTAGAAAAATAGTAAAGCCTCCTTCCTGATGCGTGGAGGAATAACAACCTCAGTCAGAAGCTCAGAGCTGATTATTCCCCAGCTTTTTCTATGCAGTAACCAATGGAACAGCAGTAAGATTCAAAGTCAAAATTTATTTCTGATAAACTTATTAGTCATCTTGTGTAAACTGCAGTGTATCTCAGTACTGCAATGTTATAGACAAAATGGAAAAATGTTTAAATCTGTTATTTTTATACTATCATACTTATTATTTATTATATTCCAAAATCATGCAGCTCTGGAGAGATAAGGCCGTGAATTTGTTGGGGGGTGGTGGGGACTCCTATTGTGATGGGAGATGAAAAATCAGCATTCATGCTGTGAAAATATGTCTGCAATTCTCAGTTTGTTACAAAGAAGCATCAAAGCCAAAAGCTGAAATAAATAGTGGTCGTAGGGGTTCATCAGCGATGGAGTGCTCTGTAACTCCACAGTGCAAGATGGGAAATGTGCAATGATACTGTGCATCAAACTGGCAGGAGTCCTCATACACATGGGATTTTAGACATTGCTTGAGAAGACCCTCCTCGTAGGCAAACAACTGTAGAGGTACAACAGAGATGGTTGAATGGCATGGCAGCAGGGCTATGGCAGAGGACCGACAACTCCTGCTTAGTCGTTTTTACAGATGATTAATAGGGAGAATCAGATCAAGCCTAATCAAAGCTATAAGGCAAAAATTGTGCCAGAAAATGTCAAGTAACTTTATTTTTTTTTTATTTTAAAGTGTCAGTAGAAAGTTTTTCCACCATCACCTCACATGACACATGGCTGTATTTATTCATATCTTCTACAATGACTGTGAATAAGAGTTAATTGTGAGAATTGAGAATGAAAAACAAAGGAAAGGCACTTTCAATCTGAGCAAGCTCTGTGAAATTGTTTTGTTTGATGGTAAATTATGTGACCTCTTCTTCCATTTCCACCTCATATCAGGCCTCTATTGCTGTAAAAATGTGTGGATGCATGAGGTTGACAGATTTTTCTACACACATTTTCCCTTCATAGCTACGATTGAGTAATTACTTAAAATTTTTTGAATAGTCATTTAATTGTAAGAAAACAAATAGTTAATGTGACTTTTGTGTCAATATGCGACTGTCTTATTTTAACTAGAACCTAGTAGATTGTTTCTACCACTACAATGTGGTGTTAATTTACCCAGCTGTTTGCCAGCTGCCAAGGGAAAACTATAGAACTTTTAACTATTGCTGGGCTATTGGTGCTGTGAGATTCTTTTAAATGGAATATTATTAAGACAAACATGTACAGCCAAATATAACAATTGGCAAAAAGTTGTGTGTATGTGTGTTACACCTTCAAGAAAATAAATGAAAATGAGGTCCATTGAAACCTCTGCCAGTTTAAAGGTACAGTGAGTTACTGATTTATAATGAAGAAAATGGATGAGGTTTGCATGAAAAGCGCTTTATAGATAGTTTGATTTGATGGGCATAGAAATTACTTTAAATCAGGACTCAATGTAAGATTAATAGCATGTGTATGTGACAGTGCTAGCTAGCAACATGGTGTTAGATAACACCAAACATCCACCAGGAGCGGGGTTGGGTATTTGAAGAATTGTAGAATGATTCATAGTGATTTCAGAACGTATTTTTCTTGCTAATAGATTAACTGCAGCTAACATAGAGGAAATATTGTTCATTAACCCGATTCCTTAAGTAAGTTTGTGTTATTGACTTTCAAGCCAGATGTAGCATGAACATTCATTTTCAAGACACATTAAGGGATCAATTGTTGTTACACATCTCTTTTTTCCTTCCAAACTCATTTCTGTGAACAACCTTCTCTAAATGCCACCTATGAAGTTAAGAAATGCCAGATCCTTCATCACATCGCTGAAGGATGTAACTAATTATGTTATTATTTTAGTGACTTCTGCAAAGTGATTGGTACATTTATGTCTAGTGCTGCAGGTAGGCAGACATGCTGTGCATCTGTTCCTGGGTAATGTGTGTCTTGATGCTGCTGCTATTTAAGACTATTTCATAGTAGCATTCATGATGGGTAGCAAGGATTATTTTCTGTTAACGTCCGGCCACACCGAGAACAGGATATTCACAGGAAGACCGAACAGAAATGACAAACGCATCACCATGCGTTGTGGTGATGGTGATTGTATCATATAAGTTATGCATTAACTTCATAAAAACACAACTTTACCACCTTCCTTCTGCTGTTTTGGGAGATAAACGTCAAGGGGAAAAGAATGCATAAAAACCAAAAAGGGAACAAGTCAAGAGTACATTGTTTTTATATGTATATATAGTTGCACTGTCTGAAAAAAAATGGGTGCAAATAACAGAGACTGGCTTTATTTTTTTATTTTTCTTTGTCTTCACCAAACTGAGTAACAAGTTTATTATTCACAATGAATAATGACTGTTTTCACACTGCTCAATGGAGCCTCAGGTCTGAATGGGTTAATGTAGTTTGCTGTTTTAATTCAATAAACGCTGCCTTTGTAATTTAGTAATATAAAAGCAGTTTTAGAGTTAAATCAAATTTTACCTTCAAGGCACCATTTAAACCCATGTTTTGTTCATTTATGTTCTGTTAAATTCACTTTGAATTTTCCTTATTTGTTGAGCTTCTTTACTTTTATTGTGTCCTCAACAGTGACAGTCATGGCCAGAGGCTTGATGTCTGCCTCGTCTCACGAACAAGTGTCTTGGGATCGCCTTGAGGAAAATCTTTACAATTTTGCACAAATATTTACACGGATCCACAAATGAACTGTTAAGACATTAGGACATTGCTCAGTAGACCCAAATTTAACAGATAAAAGTTCTAATAAGGTGATAGGAAGGATTATCATTTTCTTGTCAAATCTAAATTTTTGTATGAATCATTTCCACCCATTGTTGAAGACTTTAACGTGACCATATTTAGTTTTTCCTCAAATATAGAATTGCTTTTGTGAGTCGTGTTTGACCGCTGTGGAAATTGTGAAGATGGCAAATGTTGATGAAAGTGTCTCTGAAGTATTCACTTTTTAGAAAACATGGCATTTTTAGCTGCATCTGCTTGATAAATGTTAGAAAAAAATATTTGTTTGATTAAAAGCAGACAGCAGAAATACATGTAAACACATTTAACTGTAGTCACACTAACTTGAGGTTCTAAAAGTCAAATTAAGAAAACAGGATTATATGGTTAGAACAAGGGGCAACCTCAGGCTTAGAAAAGTGAAGCCTATGCGGAAGTGCCAAAAATTGCAGTTCCCCCCTCACCCGCTAGGTGCTGGCCGCAAAACAAAGCAAATCCCCATAGACTCCCATGTTAAAAAGGCCAACTTCACAGCAGAAATAAACATTTTTACAGCCTGGTTCAAAAAAACATTTTACGTTTAATAGTTCAAATTTACCTTCGTGACAACTGTGGGGGGAGTGAAACAAATTGTACCGTATCTATTTAGATGTTATTTAATCTTAAAATTCTTCATAATTAGGGGCGTGACCCTTTGATTGACAGGTGGCAGATATCCAGCAAAACGAGGCAAAGAGTAGCACAACCTCGCTTTTTAGCCGGCTAACAGCGTGCCTTAGCTTTAGCCCGCCTACCTCCGTTAGCTCCTATTAACTACAGGTTAGGTTTGTTAGCTTGTAGCTAAGAGTTTGAAGGATGTCAATCATCCGTCCCCACCAATGACTGTAAATGAATGGACAGACCATCCGGGAGGTTTGTGAAGAGCTAAAAAAGAAGCTCATTGGGAGGTTCC
>JAOXYM010000022.1:20055343-20067484 GCA_028567055.1 Leptatherina wallacei | reverse complement strand
CGCCATGAGATGACATTGTCGTGAATTGGCGCTATACAAATAAAGATGAATTGAATTGAATTGAATTGAATTGATAAAACTGTATTGTTAAAGGGATATTGGGTGCAGTGTGCTGGCAGCTGCAACAAAGATTCTCATCGACCTCTGGAAAAAGTAAAGATGCTGATGTTTAAAAGTCAGCCCTTCCCTTCTGCTCTCACATCCCCCTCAGCCCCTGTTTGAAACGCAGGGAATGATGTTTGGTGTGTGACAGCAGTCGGTTCAGACATGTTGGGGTCTGTGTGTAGTTCGAACAGTAGAGTTGGTGCTGCAGCCTCTTCCTCAGAGGCGTAGGAATTTCCACAGTCTGTCTCTTAGCTGGAGAGAGTGATAGATGGTTCCTATTAAAGTGGGGGAGGCAATTAAAGAGACAAGGAGAGCCAATCCCTCTCATCTGTAATCACTTTCCCTCCCTACAGTGATGCTGCTGAGCACAGTTGCAGGCGTGCTTTATCTGTCCGGAATTTTTTTCTGCCTTCCTGCTGTGGACAAATGTCATAAAAAATTTGGTCTGTTTGTGTCTCGTATATCTTCAAAAGCGAAGCAGCTTTGCTGCCAAGCTGTTGTGGCAAGTAAGTCATGTTTTTTATTAGCAGTAAAAGGCAGATGCCCTGCACAGCCCTGCTCCAACTGAAGGGGTGACTGGAACTTCTCTTTGGCCGTATTCTCTCCTTGAAGTTAACGTTCATCCCTTCGGTAGGAAGTGAAGTAGAGAGCGTTACCTTGGGAACAGCACAACCTAATAATCTTGTTAAATCATCCTCTCTATGCTCAGGGCAGAGATTTGAATCAGACCTGGAGCCTAAATCAACTATTACTCAACTTGGTTAAAGAATATCTGCTGCTGGTGTGATTTTGTTCACCTCAACTTTCCTAAGTTTTATTTATTCATAATGTTGAGAAGCTTTTTTACATTACAAATGGCTTTTTTCCCCTTATTTTAAACCTGTATAGGGGTAAGGTATATTGGCTTGGATATGCAGTTTGACCATCAGGACTATCTGATCCTCCGAATGTCAGAATCTGGTGTTCTGACTTTAAGATTATAAGTGTGAAATGGCAGCATGAATCTTGTTTGGAGATTTTTTGGCATAGTTTACAGCAGAGAGATAAATGTCCCCACCAGGACACTTTCAGCTTTATCTTCATTAAATGAATGTTACTGTTTATCTTGACAGATTGGCTCTTCCTCTAACCTGTGTGCACAGAAATCAAGTTATTCTCTTATTTCTCTTATTTGAAATGATTTTAGAGATCAGTAAAACCTGTTCTTGCCTGTTTTTTACCCATTTTATTACATCCTCTGTCAGATTCATTGTACTTCATGAAGGTGAAATTTGAGAGAATGATGTGTATAAGACTGAATAATTCAGTCTGAAAGCCATCATCGGCATCGCTCCGGCTTCATTTTCAGACTTTGCTCTGGCTCTTCAACCCCGGGTCTTTCTCTCTTGAGTCAGATTCTTTCAATATGTCTGCTGGTGAAATGTTTGTATGATTGAGATGCTGTGAGAGTGCTCCGGTATGTTTGATTGAAAACTCCCAGCATGCTCTGCAGCTACATGCTAGTGGAAATAATTAGCATCTAGTGTGAGTGTTTCTCATTGGACTGCAGGTAAATCTGTTGCCCATTTTCTTCAGCCCAGAATTATAACATGCCCCCCAAATGTGGATAAATTAAGATTGTTGATTGATGTATACAGATTCATTCACACACTGGATGCACTGTGCCTTTTTTAATGGATTGACATTAATATGAATGATTTCTCTCTTTCTGTTTCTCTCCTCCTCTACCTCCTGCTGGGTCACCTTCCCTGATCTTGGATTTCCTCTTGGCTCTACTACCTTCCCTCTGGCTCTCAGGTAAGTGCTCTCTTTTAAAGTATTACTCACGGTCTGCCTCCTCTGACAGAGGAGCTGTGTGGGATGCTCTTCCAGCAGAAGAGCCATCCACTCACAGCAGAGGTCTGGCAGACATTAAGCACTGGACCAGACCATATATGGCTGGAGTGGACTAACTGGTACAGTTAGTGAGACCCAGAGACGTGCTCAATATGTGTCAAATTAAAAAAAAAAGCATACTCGTTAGTGTAAAAAGAAGAGTTTATGGATGCATGAAAGTAAGCAACCCGGAGAGGTTGTTAATTCATCTGTGAGAGGCAAAAAACAGGAAAAGGGAAAACACGTTGCAAACTGTGGCTGCAGAAAAGAGTTAATCTGAAAAATATGCAGAAGAACAAACGCAGGTCAGGAGCTCTGTCGAGGGGATCTGAACAGAAGATTGACATTGATGCTTCTGCACATTGAAGCTTTGGACTCCTCAGAGTTTTCACAGATTCAGTTTTATGTTTTTCTCCTATTTTTTGTTAGAGGGCTCTAAGTTCAGAACATGACAATTATTCTAAAAAGACAATAAGTAAGTATGATATTTCCATTATTTCTCTACTGGGAGTGCCAGAAATATCATTTAAGGCTCCATCCATTACATCCGCTGTCTTCCACTGACAGGAACGGCTGGACACACGCTGAGAATAAATTTAATGTTCTTCAGGAAATTAAATTCAGAATTTCAACACACGGCAAGAACAACAAATCTGATCACTGCTCCATCTGGTGGTGTGTGAATTAATAGTCGACAGAAATCAAACAGAATGCCTCCTTGTGGCTTTTTCTTTTCCCATCCAGGTACTGATGCCACAGCAGTGTTCACTCACATACAGGCAGTGTGTTTACGTACCAGACAGAAACCAGTAGGAGGTCATCTCATTCAAAAACACCACTGAGATTTTCTTTCAGCTCTTTGCTGGGCTCACAGTGGCAGGCTGACAGGTGGGGGTCCTCTGACGCTTCTCCACCCTCCTTAACCAGGAAGGACTAGTGTGGGAAAGCAGTTCTCTGTCTGTACTGTGTTTCTGATGGATAATACGATCTCATCCTCAGCTGCTCTGCCTCCTGCTTTACCACACAGCTCCACTAGATGGTAGAGCATAGTCAAGAGTGAAACACAGGCTGCTAGAAGCTGATGGTGGCATGCTGTGTATGTCTCAGGGTTTCATCAGATGAAGCAGCTCTTTATTCAGGAGATGGAGGGTAAACATTTGCATTTGTCAGCCCTCCCCTGTGATTCCTCTCATGTCACAGCTTAGGGGTGAGTTTGGTTCAAAGTCAGCTCCGGCGTAAATGTTGTTCTGGGAGTGGAAGCAGTTGTGTACATGTCCCAGTGTGTCAGTGTACGTATCCACCGATTTACACCTGTCAGTTGTCTGTGTGGACGCCGTGTTTGCTCGGCATCGGTCCTGAAACGGGCTCTGACGGCGGCTGTCAGGTGTGATGATCGTGATACTTGACCTGACCTGACAGAGCCTGGGTAGAAATACGAAATGTTTGCTGCAGGTATCAGGGATTAGTGGTGTTGCAGGTGGAAAACAGGAAGATTTCATCACAGCTGCCTCACCGATGCATTGGTGAGGCAGGTCTGGTGAAGTTGTTTTACATGTCATAAAGGAGTTGTTTTACATGTTAGCAGTTTTCTACACAACAACAACAAATATTCTGGCACCTTCAAGTGACTTTAGGAAAACTCATTTAACCCCGAGCCAAAGTAGATGCGTTCTTTCTGATACTCCCTTCATTCCAGAGATTT
Source organism: Leptatherina wallacei (assembly GCA_028567055.1). Lineage (NCBI taxonomy): Eukaryota > Metazoa > Chordata > Actinopteri > Atheriniformes > Atherinidae > Leptatherina > Leptatherina wallacei. The sequence goes on along the minus strand of JAOXYM010000022.1, from coordinate 20,063,802 downwards.
TCAAGGTTGCTAATTTGCACAAAAACTTAAATCAAGTTCAAGGCGGCGTTGTTCCGTCTAATCAGTGCTCATGTTCGCAGTCAGAGTCGGAGCTAATTATGATTACAATGAGCAGCTGAACCGCTGCCTCTGCCTGCTAAAGTTCATTTTCTCTAATGGATCCAACCATGAGAGAGTTATGCACAACGGAGATGTCTGCAGATCTAAAAAAGAAAAATCTGAAAATGGCTAAAATAAGCTTCCTTTTTTTCTTTTTTGTTTCTTTTTCAACGCTCTGCAGAATGTTAGCTGGAAAAGCTGCATTTAACATCTGAATCCTAATGAATCCTTCCATTAGTACAATTCCTCTCGTAGCTGTGAGCCTTGCCGCATGCATTTCTTTTATTATATATGGTGTGATAAATGTTTAAGCTGCACAGGTAAGTGTTGTTTCTCTAGCGGCAGAGTACATGGCTGCTTGTGAAGGCTGAGGTCATTTTTATGGTGTTGTACCCATGATGAACTCAGCTTCATCTGTCAGCTCATTCCAGGTCTACCTTTTTTTCAGCACTCTCTCTTCTACACTTAGTGAAAAAAGTTAAGATCACATCTCTTTCTTAGTTTTTAAGTCGGTGATTAGCTGTCATAGAATATAATGCCTTCAAAATAAATGCTGTTAGTCCATGTATTTTGGAGATTAAAATTAGGTGACAATGTTGTGCTTACGGCTCATTTTCCTGCCCACAAATGACAAAAACCTTATCTTTGATAATTGCATTCTGTGCTCTGGAAGAATCTCAAGTTCTGTACTTTGTTTACTTCATCCAGCCGTACTTCTGCTAATCCACTTTTCAACTGATTTGTTTATTTGGACAAGGCCCACGTACTGAGTGCTTCAGGCTTTATGTAGGAGCTGTGGTGGGAGTTCAAGGGAAGTTGTGGACATTGCTGTAAGCGATTAGTCATTACTCAAATGCTCAGTGAGAGCTTTATCCTCATTCTTATTTGTGAAGTTCAACTTAAGTAGACAGTTCTCTTGTGAATAAGTAAAGCTGTTTGTTTAAAGACTAAGTAAAGCAGAAATAAATCTGTTCTGAGTTTTTTACATCAAAGAAAAATGTTTTTAACCCCCCAAGCTAAACATGAAAGCTTAAAACAATCTCTGGGTAAATAAAATTTGGTCTTAAAATCAGAAGGGGTGGGGCTGTAAAACCCCCAAATAGTGACTTAGTGCAGCTTTTGGACTCGGTTATTAGCGTTGTTAGATCGAGCAACTCATTACAAGTATGTCCAGCCGAGGATTCAGCCATGATGGCTGTGCAGCGTGAGCACATAGCGGAGGTGGAAACCACCAACTTAATCCTGAAACTTCCACTTTCAGAGCAGATATGCAGCACTCTGACCTCTACTGTGTGATGTTGACTCTTCACACAATGCAAAGTCAGTGCAAAGCTAACTTGACCCTTCAATCCACTGAGTATAAATCTGAGTCTCTGAGCTGTTCTTGAACTGTTTCAGCCTCCCACTTCACAGTATGGTCCAGTTTTTCCATCATTATTCCTCAACATTTGTATGATAAAGGTGGAACAGGTGGCTGGCTAGTTGTCGGATACACATATAGAAGACATGATTGGCTCCTGTGAGACTCTGCTCATCTAAAATGCTACTCCACTGCATCTGAGTTTGTCCAAACAGTCCAGATAAGTGGGGAGACCTTCCTGCAGTATGTCTGTTTTATTTGATCTTCTTAGTCATGGATCTTTCTTTTAGTCTTTGTCGCTGTTCTGCTTGAGTAAGTTCCATTTTTCCCATTTCTCTTTAAGTTGAGCTCCCTGTATAGGTCTGTAGTCTGTGCGTCAACTTTTCCATCACGTAAATTTCTTCTATAAGATGTATCCATTGATCTTGAGTAGAAGAATCCTGTTCACACCATTTTTTTGTGATAGCTTTTTTTACCAGCTAATAACAAGATCTTTACCAAGTATCTGTCTTTTATATGTACATTTTCATTACATAGGTTACACAAATACAGTACTTTACAAGACATGGGGATCTTATATCCAAGTATTTTCTGTACTGAGTCATGTATCTTTTCCCAAAACTGTGTTTCATCACATTTCCAAAAAATATGCGAGTGATCTGCATTCAGTACTCCACAATCTCTCCAACAAGGAATGTTTCTGTTTAACTGTTTACTCTTGAACTTAGGTGTAATAAAATAAAGTACCGTTTTTTTCCAGAACTCTCCCTCCAGATCCGCGAGCTAGTAGATGCATTTTCCACATATTTAGCCATTCTTCATCTGTGATTTTTATGTTAAGTTCTTTTTTCCCATTTCTCTTTTATGTATTTTGTTGAATGTCTGTTTTTTATGATATTTTCATATTGTTTGGATATTGTTCTGATTTTGGTTTCTTTATATGCTCTGATTATGATTTGTACCACAACAGTCACTTCTCTGGAGGGGTCCACTATCACTTCTTTCCTAAAAATAATTTCTAAGTTGCAGGTATCTATAGACCCTGAATTGGACTAAGCGGTACAGAAAATGGATGGATGGAGGTATCTATAGAATTCATGTTTATCCAGATCATACATTTCTTTCACGTTTTGGAAACTCTCAAGCTGCCCATCTTTCATTATAGTATACCATGCCGTAATTCCCTTGATTACCCATTGTTCAAACCCTTTGTCATATTTATTCGGTTTAAAATTGCTGTCTATCCATTTTAATAAATTGGTATCTTGGCGAAGTTTATTATTTCATCTGTTTGGGGATATCTGATTTTGTATATATTATTAATTGGTTGTTGTTTGCGTATACGTTTTGCCAATATTTTGGTGGTCTTCGAGTCTGCTTTAAATAACTCTGTCTCAAAAATGTGTTCTTTTTCTCAATCTCATCAGCTAATATATCATTTATTTTTGCTATTGTTAACTTAATTCTCCAATTTTTAGATCTGCAGCTCCACGTTCTTTATCTTTTCCCCGGACAGGTTGCCACTCTGTGCTGCCTCGCATCCTTCCTTCTGCCACAGGTGCGCTGTCATCGGCCGGTGGGTCGACTCCGAATCCCTTTTCTTTCATTACTTGTGCAGCTTCCCTGGCGCTGTGACACGTTTTTACCCCGTTGCTCCAGTGTATCCATAACTTTGTCAGCGGCGTCTTTTCCTTCAAAACCTTTTTAAGGCTGTTGTATGATTTCAGTTTCCGGACAACTTCGGCAGGATAATCGTGATCGAAGTAGATTTGCTTGATCCCCATTTGTATTTTTGTTTTCCACGCTTTCTTTAGTTCTGGTCGTCAAGTTAGTTCTTTGGGTGGTGTTGATGTAACCGACTTGGAGAGAGCTTAACTAAGCGTGTGCTCTGTGCTCCATCTTCCCCGCTTTTCAATTAAACTGCTTTTTAAGGGGGAAAAATCCAATCCTTGTTAAATAAATAAGTAAAACCTGTAAAAACTCCCCAGTCAGAGCACAGAAAAAACTCCAACTAACCACAGTTCATAAAACAAGTTTGTAAAAGAAAAAGCTCTCCAGCATACAGTCTAGTCTGGAACAGCGTGGTCATTCTGAAACATAAAAATGAAGCCTACCAGGTGATATGGTGGTATTTATGACCCACTGGGGAGCAGTGAACAAAGCTATGAGAACACTTAATTTGGCCTCTGTGCTCCTATGGGGCATACTTTGGCCTCAAATAGATCATTTTCCTGTGCAAACACCTTCTCTTTTTTTATTCTGTGGCTCCATGAATGACTCCTCTCACCCCTGACTTTGTTGCTACGTTAAAGCTTAGCTACACTATGAAATAAGAAAAAGTTAGATATTTCATCTTGTGTAAGGAGAAAAGCTTCTCTTTTTGTAGTTGTTATACCTGGAAGAGTCAAGTGTCATCCTGGTTAAACATGGCTGTTCATTTAAAGGAGTTGATGTTTAAATGCACAGCGACGTCAACATCATAGACAACATTGATTCAAAGTACTCAAATTCCTACTTAAAGTACTTTAAACATTCCTACTTGTATAAAGAGAATAAATGATACTTGCAGCAGAAAGATGGTTCAGCATTTTTCAAAGCTTACAGATTTTTCTGAGTAAGTTAACTAGAATGTTATGCTGGTGAATACTCCTCATCTCTCAGGAAACCTCATGTTTTGATCAGGTGTACTATCTTTGACCTAACACTGAGCAGAGGACAATGTTTCCTGCCTTTTCTTTGTACCTCCATCTATACTCTCATGTTATATAAGGTTGTTTATCTGGGTTAGCTTGGAGAGATCCTTGGTCATTCTGGCAGCAGGGATGAAAAATGAAATAGAAAAAAAAACTATCTTTTTGTGTGTGTTCTAATTGTGCATTGCACATTATCTTTGATATCTTGACCCTTGAGTTTATTACATCGCACTTCTTTTTTTCTTTTTCCATTTTCTGTAATTCATAGTTAATTACTTAGGCACTCGTAAGCTCCCCTTTTCTGTCTTTCATTCTCTTCTCCCTGGCAAGAAGATTATCATTACAGGCTTAAAAGTAGAATGCAGCTCTTTACAATGGACACACTTTCACATTACAAGGCCACAAGTGCTCATCAAGTATAAAAAAAAGGAGACGACAACAAATAAAAGGGTTGAGATGGAACATTTTATCTCAGGCTCATAATACAGAAGTAATGAAAACCTCAGCTGTGCAGCAGTGGGTACAAATGCGTCTTCACACTGCAGGAAAGCTGCGGCTCAACAGAAGTTTTGCTCAGATTTTATCAATAAATTCAGTTTCACAGCTATTACTGAATCTAATTGGGTTTAGTTTTAATTTGGCTTCAGTTACAATTAATTTGAGAAAACGGTTATTACTTATATTGAGGTTTTTGTAATGAGCATCAGTATTAGAGATAACAAGACCCTTGGAATCTTTACAAGATGCTTGTCAACACATTTATTAATATAGTTGCATTAGTGTTGAAGAGCAGATTTATAGTTGGATTATCAGATGTTCAGAAGGTTTGAACTGTTTCCAGACAATTTAACATTGATTGAAATAAGGACAAATGTATAAGAAACTCAACATTTACTGTGTATTGATGATTGAAGCAGCTAGTTTAAGAAAAAAACAAGGGGTAATGACTATGTATTATCAACCATTGAAAGGGAGAGATTTTACTGTTGCATGAAAAAAAAGCCCCTCTTCAATCTGTAAATGGTAACAGATGAGCAACAAGACTTGATTTATAAGGAGCATCTTAAAGGGGCAAAGTCGCTCACAAGTAAATAGTGAAATAAATGACTTAATCAATAATAAGATGAATAAATACTGCTTCTACAAATTGTGGAAAATCTCACAACAATCTATATTAACACATAATTGCCACAACTTTCCTGAGAATCAGTTTTAGAGATTCGTTACCAATGCAGGCATGATTTTGACATGGAAATTATATTTTGGTGCAAAAAGAGAATTGTTTTTTTATTTTTTTTATCACAAAATATGATTTTTATTTTACTTTACATTAAAAACAGAATTGCACAGTAGAAATAAGATATATCTGTAAAAACTAAATGAACACTGTGTAATGAATCATGTAACACTGAATAATACAACACTTTATTATTCTTTGACCACGTATATATTATGAATAAATTACAAAAAAGATACAAAATACAAACAAAAAACACTTAAGTGGATCATAGTCTTACTTTTTACTTAATACTTTTAAATACTTAGCTTTCATCTTAATACTTTTACAGCTACTCTGCTGCTGGTGTCTGTTCCGATTGCTCGGGTGTCTTCAGGACACTTACGCTGGAGATGCTTATATTGTTGTTTCTTTTGGCGAACGGGAAATGTTTCAAAAGTTTGGAGACATTTTTATGAACTGTTTTCACTCCCTCGTCATTGTACCTGACAGCAAAAGTGAAATTATGTGAGAGGAAAAAAGAAAAAAAAAAGGTGAAATTATCACACAATGAAGGTTTGTTAATGGAGCCGGTGAATCTTAAAGCATCTGCCTCTGAACTCCGCTGGAAGTTGTTTAAATGTTTTTGCCACACAGTGGCCTGTAAGCAGTAAATAAAGCGCAAACACAAAATCTATTGCAGAACTGAAAACCCGCGGGGCGAGAGGGCGGATTATCCTAAGCACTGCATACCAAACGGTCTGGTATTTTACAGAGTACTGTTGTGTCCCTAGAACATACCAGGAGCCATCATTGCCCTGCAGCATCCTCAGGCTCAGAAACCACACTTTTAGCCTCTGTTTATGACACAACACCATCCTGCAGGTTCTTGTTGTTTCCCTGCTCCAACACACCTGATTCAAATCAAATGGATCAAACAGCTTCTTGTCAACTTCTTCACAATGACCCATTCATTTCAATCAGGTGTGTTGGAGAAGGAAACAGAAATATCTTCCAAAGAATGACTTTTCTCAGAGCAGAGTTCTGTAGGTTTTGGTCCTTCTCAGTCATGAGAAGCTTTAAAGCTTTGCTGCCATCTCTGTACCACCCTGACTGACAGATCTGCTGTTTTTCAGTTCTGTGGAATTTTCCATCCGAGCACTTCATGGACCTCAATATAAATTTGTTAAAATGTATTAATCTCAACTGTCAGTGTATTTTATTTCCATCAGGAAAGACTTGAGTTACATCAGTTTTGTGCCAGAGGCTAATGAGCAATTTAGGCCTGTCCTTGTCTCAAAAATTGTTTCCCTTCTCTTCCTCTGATAAGATCCAACACTGTGTAATGAATTGGTTTCACATCTCATTTTCATAAGGAATTCATTTGCTCAGCCTGCAGAGTTTGCCTGAGCACGAGCAATCTTTTGGCTCGTTAAAGTGTGCCAAACAATCAAATTGCTTTAATAAGATGAACTATTCCTATAACGCATGCCTCCGTTCCTTCTGAAATCAATGAAATGCCAAACTCCAACCCCTAAGCAGTCACTTATCTGCCATAGCTGAGCAGCGTGCACCAAACGAAGCCTCTATGTCCAACTGCTGGGTAGCATTTCTACTTCTGCAGCTGCTAAGTAAAAACCTGACTGCTGTTGTGATCCTTCTTAAGGATTAAAATGAGGCATTTTGGAAGGAAAAGATTGTATCTTTGTGTGTTAAGGCATCATAGCCTGTAGCATTAGTGGTGCAGATTTATTGTGATGCCTGGGGTGAGTTCAGAGGAGCCCGTCTGCAGAAAGCTGGTCCTTGTACAGGGGAGCTGAAATACTGGGAGTACATCCATCCATGAGCAGTGGCTGTTGATTCTGTAGTGATTTTAGCAGTAGGTGTTAGTCTGAACACGTTTTTTTTTCATGTTTAGATGAAAATAAGGACACCGAAACATGCACATTTTTTTTTCTGCCTCACACACAAACCATGTACGCATATCAAACCAAAAACGGGTCGCGGTCACCTTCTGTGCCGCAAAATCAATAAATTGTTTCTTTCAAAGCCCACTGTTCCCTGCTGTGCTGAAGCAAATAAAGGCTAGAAATCATGGAGAAAAGGAGTCAGTATTTTGGCTCACAGAGGGTTGAATGTGTGCTTCAGTACTGGGAAATGGAGTTTTAGAAGCAGGAAGTCAGGGCATCTTTGTTTTTTTTATCAAATTCATCAACTTGATATTCTTTTTAGAATATAAACTTATTTCATTTCAGACTGCAACACATTCCTAAGGTGCAAAAACAATAATAAATTGGACAGGAAAGTATTTATCACTTTGTAAAGTTTTCATTCCATTATTCATGCATTATTTCTGCAGATATGAAAAATGAGGTGAAACAGTAATGGATCCTTGTTGATTTAACATTTTTCATTTTCAAATTCTCCAGCGTTCTGTCGTGAGGACAGGTCAGGACCTGTACCCTTTATGCCTTTGTAATGTGTGAAGCGTGATTTCATGTTATCTTACTGAAAAATGCATGAGCATCCCTGGGAGAGACGTCTTAAAGGCAGGATATGCTTCTTTAAAATCTCTTCTTTCCACCAATGCTGCTATCACAAATGTGTAAATTGGCTTTGCCTACGGCGCTGGCATGACCCCAGACCAACACAGAGCCTGGCTTTTAGACTCGGTAGACTCCAAAAAGATTGTTTGGGCTCTACTTTTTTTTGCCATGAATCACACTTAATTCTTTTGGTTAGTGAAAACAATTACTAATTAAATTAACTTGGATTAAAGAAAATTGTTTAACCAGCTTAATGAAATTCCTTCCATTTGTAAGAACTGATTGAATAGATTATCCAAGTTCATTTATTTAGTTAGTTCAACTCAACAGTCAGACCGACTCACATGATTTAGTACAAATTGTGTAAAGGCTCATGGGAAATGAATATTCAGTAGAAATTTTAACTTTTGTTTTAGGGCTCTGCAATATATTGAGTTTTGATATAGATTTCAGTTCCAAACATTTAGTGATATTAAAGGAGACATATTATGCAAAAATCCCTTTTATAAGTCCTTGGAATAGTCTCTTACAATGTTCTAAGTCAC
>JAOXYM010000022.1:20025090-20039767 GCA_028567055.1 Leptatherina wallacei | reverse complement strand
TGGGAGAAAAGGAACTAATTTACCAAATCCAAATACAGTTTAAAACATTTGAGACTTTGACTCGTGCAGCTTTAACTCCATGTTGTTGAGCTACTGAAGAGAGACCATGTCCAGTTTTTTTCTTTGAACTTCAATCAAATTGAAGCTGCTGAGAGAGTAATCCTCTGGTCAGGTACTTCATGAAACGCAATCAACCAAGAACCCAGAGGTAATTTTGGTCCTGATCTTTTTGTACACAACAAGGTGACCAGTGAATTTTACTCACTGGCTTGGTTTTAAGTCTCAGACTTTGATTACTGAGCCCATCCAGCAAAGAGTAAACAAAGCTGGCAGTCCTTGTGACTGCAGCTGCAAGTGGTGAACTCTCCATCGGAACATTTTGTTCATGCTCCAATGTCTTCGGTGAAGTAAATAACAAGTACATCACTAACCAGCTTTTAGAATGTTTACCAAACACCTTTAGGATGCTGCTGACCTTTAGCTTTGAAACAAGTGATGAATAATCTGTGCAACACACAACATTAATTAAACTCTGCTGTGTCACAGAAATGTTAATTGCTACCATTTCTTGTTTTAAGGGTAAAAATATCAATGTGCTTGTCTAAATGGAGCAGACTGGTGCAGAGTGAGGTCTTAGATTTGTCTCCTGAGATTAAAAGGCTGTAAATAAAAAGTAGAAAAGGAGGTTGCGGCTTTTTGTTATTTAGTTATGCTCAGCAGGAGGGATGGAACAGATTTCCACATCTATTTTTGGTATGAACCTCACCCTGTAGGCATATGACCTTCTCATTTTTCAGAAAGTATCACCCTTTCCATAGCTTTTACCACTTCTCCAAAATAGTTTGTCAAACCATTATCTGTGCCACAGTCTTGCCTGAAAAGCACCTCCTTACAACTCCTCACTGGTTTGAAACGTGCCTCGGTTTGTTTGCTGGAACATGGAGTTTAAAGATCTGTAGAGATACTGTTCCATCTTGAACGCCATTAGAGACCTGTCTTCTTGGAGTCCCAGCGGTGTCCTGTATTTTCAGGTAATTGCAGAGTGCTGACCTGGTTTGGCTCTCCCTCTGAGAGGAAATGTCAGCTCCAAATGGCTGGAAGGGACAAAGACTCACTTTGTTAGGTCTCCTTGATGAATTTGTGATGACTCTATTCACGCTGTGCAAAAGGAGATTAATATTAATGTCCCAGGGTGGACCTCAGCATTAGTGCAGATGGAGCTGAAAGAGATGCATGAAAATGGATCTTTTTTGATGGGGATTTAATCACAATTACAAAAGCAGGCACATGAATGATTCTTCTCGTAATACCTAAATGTCAGTCAGCAGCATGTGTCCTAAATGAGGCCTGTTTATATGTAAACTAATGAAGGGGGGGGGGCTAGATTTTCTTTCTGCTCTGTATTTTGAAGCAGAATAGAACTTCATTTCAGTGGAAAAGCATTGAACGTTATGACAGGTACGCAAACTTAGATGCTGTGTTCGGACCTGCAAAGCAAAAAATAATGTTCATTTATTTATTTTTTATTCTTATCACAGTAGAAGTTCAGCCCACTACTTTCCTTTGTACCTCAGCTAGGTTTACAGTAGTGAGAATGAAATGGTGGAGCACATTATATCGGCCCCTTAGTCGGTGCACCGGGTGCTTTCTGTTCTTCAAAGATGGATTTTATAATATGTCGTCTTGTCTTTAAAGCACTGAATGCTGTAAGGCCAAAACGGATCTCTGATATAATTGAGCATTAAGCATCAAGACTCCCCAGGTCAGCGTAGGAGGGGTTTGCTCTGTGTTTACATCATCTAAATGAGCAAGGTGGAGCTGCTTTCATTTTTTTCTGTTACCTGGAATACCTGGAATCGCATTCAAATCAGGGATAAAACTTTCACAGCAGCTGCAATTAGATATGAGATTCTTCAGTTAATGAGCTGGCTGATGTGGCCGGGGAGAGGGAAGTCTGGGCTTCCCTGCGCAAGCTGCTGCCCCAGCGACCCGACCCCGGATAAGCGGAAGAGAATGGTATAGTACAGATTTAGGAAGGACAAACATTGGAAAGAAGTTATGTATTTAGATTAATGTCTTTTGGTGGAGTTGCATAAGAAACAAGCGACAATCTCCAGCGGAGAAATGTGAAGTCTATGCGAAAGTGCCAAAAATTGCAGTTCCCCCCTCATCCACTAGGGGCTGGCTTCAAAAAGGAGCAAATCCCAGTAGACTCCCATGTTAAACTTCACAGAAGGAATAAACATGTTTACAGCCTGCAACAAAAAAACATTAGGTTTAATAGGTCATGTTTTCCTTCGTGACAACTGTCTGGGGGAGGGAATTTATTTATAACTCATCCATTTAGATGTTATTTAATCCTGATATTCTCCATAATTAGGGGCGTGTCCTTTTGACAGGTATCAGATATCCAGCAGCAAGGAGGCAGAGGGTAGCACAACCGTGGTTTTTAGCCGGCTAACAGTGCGCCTTAGCTTTAGCCCACCTACGTCCGTTAGCTGATTAGCTCCCGTTAGCTCCGGGTTAGCTTTGTTAGCTCTTAGCTACTTGCAACTCAGTTTGATGGATGTCAATCATCCCTCCCGACGCTCACAGCCCCCCTCTCAGCGCCACCTCGTTGCCTATTTTTGTGTTTTCCGAGAGTGACAAGATTTGTGACGCGGCCAAGATTAAGAAGGAATTACCTCTCCTTGTCTGACTGCTGCTCATGGTAATATAATAGTGATAACATCCACTTTGGAGACAAAGGACTGAAGCAAAGACAGAAATTCTCAGCAATTTTGACATTACCACATTACAGGATGATGATGACACTGGTAAACACTCTCTCTTTGGATTAACCTTGCCCTTCAAATCCACGACCTTCTCAGGAAGAAAATGGAAAAACAAAAGAAACTCAAACATCTTCAAAGTCATGAAAGTTTTCCCTCTAGAGGAAAGTGAAAATATCAGGTTATGGTTGGGTATTGTCACCACAGCGTGAAGTGGAGTTTACCCAGTGAGAGAATCTCACAAACATAGTTTGACATTGATGTATGATGTAAACTAAGATGTCAAAAGGAGAAAAACATAAATGAAAAATTTTGAAGGTTATGAAACTGACTTTACAACTTCTGCTTTCCTCCCGTTACATAAACACATTTCTAACTGTCAAAGAGAATGTAATAAACAGGATTATATAGAAATAAGGCAAATATAGTCTGAATGAGTCGGTTTTCTGCTTTAGAACTGTGGAATAAATGAAGCGATAATGTCCAACTCATCCTGAAGCTATGCTCTCCTGCTGCTAATCACTGTTATTTGTTTTGTTACATGGTAATTATGATGAGTGGTGCTTTTTCTTCTCAGTCAGTGTTCATCAGTTGCTTTTCTCTTATTGTGTTGTAAATAAAAGACAGTTGTAACACCATGAACACAGTATTGTCAAACTGCAGAAAACAAAGTTAGAGGCATCAGACTTTGATAAGACTTGAAGCCATTCAGACCTGAAGGAAGTTTCTCCTTTTGTTTTTTAACCCATATGTAATTATCATCATTTTCTTACAACACAATGTTTCTGTTTTTTAATAATTGACTGATCAATTTCCTCCCCATGTTTGGAGCTACTACTTTAATAGACAGTTTTGTGTTTTCCACTAAACCTCAAGTTTTAGTTGGTTGTTTTCAAACAAGGTATCGGGTCTGAATAGCTTAGACTCTCACGTAGTATTTCTCTTGGTTGAAACAAAGTCTTGAAGACACCTAAATGGTCCCCAAACGTCCAGTCTATATTTGGGTATATTTGGTATAGAAGTGAATGTTTGTGGACATCTAATCTGAGTCAGAAATGTTATCTTCCAGAGGACAGCATTATATATTAAATTGTAATAAATCTCTAAGCTTTTTTTTGTTTAGGCATCAATAATGCATCTATAATGTCCAACATATCCCATTGTCAACACACAACCTCTGTAACTCCATATGTACAGTTCATACAAGATGTTAAATCCACTGATGAATACAGTAGTTTGAAAAAATATCTTCAATTATCCATTATCATCTTAGTTGCAACCCACCACTGAACAAACTGTGTTTTTAACATGTTGATGTTTAAATGCATTTGCAACTGAAAAGTGGGAGGAAAAAAAAGAAGAGAAATGATTGTGTTCAGCTTCCCCCTTTATGATGCTCCAGATGCATGTTGTAGTCAGCATAAAGCGGTTTAGTTCCATTTGATATTTGATATGACAAATTCATGAATTCAGATCCTGAATTGGCTATTAGCTAACTATGATTTTTGCATATATATGAGTACTTTCTGTGATTTTTATCATGGACCTTATTATTATGGGCCTTTGTTGTACATATTACTTTTTTTTTTATGACTCCACTAGTCATGGCCACTTGCTCAGATTCATAGCTACTGATCGTCACAAAATAACTCCGGCCTTCTAAATGACCTGAACCTAAACTAAAAACTAAAACGAGGGGGGGGAGGCTGTTTCATTCAGAACAGTTGCACTTGTGTCTTCTGTTAACCATGTCTCTGTCAGAAAAAGAAAATCTAAACTGTGAGAAATGATGAAGTCATTAACTAATGTAACTTGTTGGACAGGGATCTAATATTAAGTAAAGCCAGCTTTATAAAGTTTACGCTGGTCTCTGTCATATTCTGAGTTGTACATGGCACAGATAACGGGTTAGATTGATTCACCCCACAAGTTGACTGCTTTCCATTCCTTCTTTTACTATTACAGGAATCCTGCAGGGCCCCAGCTTCTTCTCAGAACAGCTGTCAGTAGCAGGTCTACTACAGCGAGGACCCTGAACACATCATGGCATGTTATCTTTGTTTTGAACTCTGCTGCTGCTTCTTGAACCACCTGCACATCCTCCTGTGCCATGCTCTGCCAGGACAAATGATCTAAGATGAGGACGGGGGGAATTACAGTAGTCCAGTTTACTAAAGATAAATACATGGACAAGGTTTTCTAAATCCTGCTGAGACATCAGTCCTTTAATCCTCCATATGTTCTTGAAGTGATAACAGGCTGACTTGACAGCTGTCTTAATGTGATGCTGAAATTCAGGTCTTAGTCCAGGATTACTCCCAGATTTCTGTTGACAGACAGTTTTTTCAATTATTTCACTGTGAAAGGGAAAGTTTGATATCATATAACTGTTTTATTTATTATGAACTTTTCATGCCAAGGAAACAGAAAGTGCTAAACATTTTTAGAAAATTTATGCAGAGAATTTAAAAAGCCCTCACACACCAAATATAACAGCAATTTAAAAACACACACCTCATTATATTTTCTTTCATACACAATCACATACAAAGCACATGTACGCTCCCCTCACCCCACCCCATTCTACACAAACATAAACTCCAATCCTTAGTGACTCTCTTTTAACCAAATGAAAGTATAAAAATATCAATATGAGCTTATTGTTGCTCATGAGTGACTAGTGTAACTTGTTCTTTCTCAGGAGGGGCTTGATTACAGCTACTTTTAGGATCAGAGACGTCTTTACAATCTGTAAAAAAAATCTGAAGCCTCAAATCCTGCGACATTCTTGAAAGACCCAGTTGGTGGGGCATCAAGATGTAGATTTCAAGTGGGCAATGATCTCATCCAGGTTTTTAGGACTGATTGGAACAAAGTGTCATGGTGTTTATGTCTCTGAGTGGACACAGTGATGACATACAGTAAATCCAGCTCCTAGTGTGGAATAACTGACTGCTGGATTTTCTGAATTTTGTCAGTAAAGAAAGAGGCAGACCCATTACAGGCCGAGTTGGATAGAAGTTCAGGGGTTACTGGCAGCAGGATTAGTTAGCCTGTCAACAGCGGCAAACAAAGCATGTGCATTGTTGCTGTTCTCAGCAATGATGAAAAGAAAATGATCGTCTTGCATTTCTCAGCTCCAGATTATAAATCTTTAGTCTCTCTTTATAGATCTCATAGTGAACCTGCAACTTTGTTCAATTCAGCTTTGTCTGTAGTTTGTCAGCATCTAAAAAAACATGGCAACAAAAATGGCTCATAATCTGATACACATCTAAAGATTCCTCTTTGTGAATAGAAAAATAAAAAAAGACAGACCTCCAGGTGTTGCCCAAAGCTAGCTCCCTGCAACCATGGCATCATTATATTTCCTTCTCACATCCTAAAAAAGTCTGTGATGATCGTCAGCTGTAGAGCATCATGGAGCTTGATTATCTGACAGATGGAAGACAGAGAAAAAGAAAAAAGAATCTGTCTGGTCTGTCTTACCATCAATATCTTTTTGGAGAGGCTCTGAATGTTCCAGCATCTTTGATCTTTAAACGCTGACAGTCCGTCCTCTGATCTTATGAAGATTTTTTACAAGTCTGAATTCAACAGGAATCTTCTCTTACGATGGTTGTCAGTCATTTTTCAGCCAGAAACAAATCTGGAGGGTGTGCACATCCTCTGCTGGATGGAGGCCACATTTCGCTCAGTGTTTTCAGCTGATGGGCAGATGGAGCACAGCATCCTTGTTGGTGCTGGTTTTATGTTCTTGAGAGCAAGTGGTGGATGACCCCAGTTACTGCGAAGGCAGCATTTAACTAAATGAGGGGAGAAATAAAAAGGTAGCTCACATTATCACTTGAATCTTCCCTGATTTGCTGTTAATGTGCCTCCTGTAGCACTGCAGCATTCTGTGTGGGATGCGGTTTTATAAATAAAAAAGGATGTTTGTGGTTTAGATTTGGGAACATGGAAAAGGTGCACTGCACAATGTTAAGTAATATTATGGACATTTTGTTCGACCAAATCCAGTTTCTCCACATGAAAACTCAAATTCCCAGCAGCATCATGCCTGTTTACCAACCCTCTTCTGTTGAAGTGATAGCCAACTAAAATTCCAGTTACATAATGTTCTAGTTTATAAATCTAAAATCCTTCCTTTTTAAAAAGCTTTTAAGCTGTGTGGTGTGAATATCCTACAGAGAGATGCACAGCATCCAGCTGTTTAAGCTCTAACAGTCGCTCAGTTTTCGACATAAACGATGTGTCTGTGTTATGGTTGAGTCAACAAATTGATTTACTCCCCATTAACCCGCAGAGAGAAAAACAGCGGGGCCTAACTCTTAAAACAAATTCAAGCGGATGAGGTGAAGCAGCTTGGTGGTTCTTCTGGTTTGGGCTGAGGAATCAGTGGAAGTAACTTAACCTACTGCTGGTATCCAGACACATCTGACCTCAGACACAGTGTGAGGGCAGTCTCTGCAACCCATTC
The DNA here is from genome assembly GCA_028567055.1 of Leptatherina wallacei. Taxonomy (NCBI): domain Eukaryota; kingdom Metazoa; phylum Chordata; class Actinopteri; order Atheriniformes; family Atherinidae; genus Leptatherina; species Leptatherina wallacei. The sequence continues at coordinate 20,032,516 of JAOXYM010000022.1, read as the reverse complement.
AAACAGAAGACTTAAAGAAAAATCTATCCATTTAGAACAAAAATAAACCAACAGCAAAAATGAATTACCTACAGATGATTAAAATTCTGACCACAGCAGAAATATTGAAGGACTTATTAAATTCTGGCTTTGCTTAATGTGCTCTTCAAAAGTCATCTTAAAACATGTTCAGTCATTGAAATGCGGTTTAGGAAGTCATTAAGAGCAGCATTTTGCATTAGTGGAAAAGTAAGTGGAGGCTAAAGTTAGCCTCTGCTATTATGTCCAAGTCTCACAGTGGCCATTATGATGGGAAGATGGACCAACATGTCTCTTTAACTGTCTCCATCAGCCATTTGACCCTTTTTATTGTGTCCTCACAGCTTGCACTCAACATTTCACTGAGTTTGAGTCTCGCTGAATTGGACAGTTGGATCTGAGTAAAAGCAGACATTTCTGTTTAAGTATGTTGGACTAGAACAAAAATAATATAGTTTAGATTGCTGTTTGTTAAAGAACAGGCCTCTAGCCGTTATACCACAATATAATTATAGACACTTATTCTTTGTGAAATCACAGACAATGCATAAAACTGAAGTACTCCAGAATATTAGCCTGAAAAACTGCCAAGTCAAACCTCCTGTCGGCGCTCCTAAAGCACAAAAAGACATAATTTTGTAGTTTTATGCAGCCTGCACAGAATATAATCTTTGTAGTCAGAGTTTATGATAACATTGTGTTTGTAAAATGAACAGATTGAATGGTGTGAAATGGTGGGAAATAAAATTTAGTACATTGGTGAACTGAAATTCAAATGCTGAGTCCATTAAAAAGTTATTTGGTTGCTGAATCAGAGAATACATTGGAAAGATTGTTTGCATTCAGACTTGAGGCAGAGATGAAGCCCAGTTACAAGTCACAGCTGTGTGAGAAGTGTTATTGATAAACCTTGTGGCTTTAATCAATGTTCCCTTCATCTCTTCTTATCTGTTGTTTTCATAGCGTGCTCAATGATTCAATACAGCATCAATTAAGTTATTTACAGGTGACATGAGGAGGAAAACTTTTGTTAAAATGAATTAACTGTGCTTATCATTCTTCAGGACAGCAGGAAAAGAAGCAGTAGTTATTAATTCAAGCACGCAGACACTATTACTTACTGGTTTTTATCACAGGGACTCAAAGTATCATTCAAGAATAAATACAAACTGATGTATTTCTCCCAAAATGGCAGAATTCCGAGTCAATGTCATTTTCTTTGCTGTTTTTTTTTTTTTTTGCCTTTTTTTCTTTTTCTTTGACCTTGTCCTGTCCAGTATCTAGCCAAGAAAAATGATTGCCTGAAATGATTGCCTGGCTGCTGTGTAGTGCAGATCATATTAGCTCTTCTAAGGGGAGATTTATGGATATAGAGGAAAGCAGCTTTTGCAGGTTGTTCACCAATAGCAATACTGATATTTTCATATATTTGTTTAGGGGTGTGGTTGGTTTCCCTGTTTTTCCCAGTTTGTCTTCCCACAGGTGCTCCTGATGATCATCTGCTGTGTTTTCTTACTCAGGCTTTAATGTTTTCTGTTACTTTTCTCTATAGGTATAGCAGCTGGTTTTTCTCTTTGCGTTTGATTGTACAGCTGATGCTGTTGTTTTGTCTTTTGTATTAGTTTCCTCCTGTTCGCTCAGATTGTAATTTCCCTGTGGGATTAGTAATGTATTTGCATTCATTTTTCCAGCATTTGGTATGCTTGTCGCCCTATGACAGCTGATATAGACTCCAGCCCCCCCATGACCTTGAACAGGTTAAGAGACTAAAACTTAGAAATACATGATCTCTCTTGTTAATGATGAAAGCTCTTGCTTCAGCTTTTTGGCTGATCTGCAGGCTTTCCAGTGATCTGCATAGACATCCTGGTAATAAGGTATTACAAATAGTTCAGCCTTTGAGTAAGAAATGCATGGAGTGCTTCTTATCCTTCCGTCTGAGACACAATGTTCCTATTTTTGACAATTTAATACCACAGGTCCCCACTGTAACTCTGGTGGCCTTAGACATGCTGTTCAGAGTAAAAGCATAGTGTGTTTGAGAAGTTTACAATAACTTACAACTTTGAGACATATCTATCTTTCAGCAAACTCTGTGGTTTATTTTCATTTTGGCCCCATGACTTGTAGTTTTATTCAGGCTTTTGTATTGGATTACTCCTTAATGATTGCATTTCTTGTTGCAAACTCATATTTCAGCTCTTGGTTGACACATCTTCAGTTTTCTGGGTCAGAATTGTTGCAAAATAGTTCACCAGCAGCCTTATTTGACTTAGTTTTCTGGTTATGGTGTGAAGCCTGGCTATTTACCCCGAAGTTTTGTGCCATTTCACACCTAGAAGTAGGTGTCAAAGTAAGTTTGTGAATGTGTGAAGCCTCATTGGACACCAGGGACAAATATAATGGAAAGAGCATGTATTGCATCTGAGTGCCTCTATTTCAGATGTAAGAGTTTCAGGAGATGCAGCAAAGTTGTATGTGACAGAAAAAAAATGAAAAGCATAGAATTCCCTGCAAGAGTCCTCTTACATTTCCTGGACTTGAGGAGAAGAAAAAACTTCTTCATGTCACCCCCTGCTGTGCATATGCATCGACTCCCCAACTGATGACACCCACCATCCTCAACATGAAACGACTTCATTGAGTCACTCATCAATTATACATGCGCCACTTTTGTGCTGACGGAATTGAACATCTTCTTTCTCAGCTGGTTAATTGATTAAAGCCAGTGTGCAGCGCTGTTTGACAGTCGGGGCTTGGTAATTTCAGTTTGTTTATTCAACAGTGAAATAAATGATTAATACGTTTTGTTTTGCCTTTATGTGCTCAGCTTATAATTACCTAATTTTACAACGTGTGACAGTGTGAAGCCTGAGTAGATTAACAAAGAGAGACACACTGTCGATTCATAACAGGACATTATCTTTGTTACTGAACTTGTCCAGTGGGGAGCTAGCATGGTGGCTTGTAGAGAAGACGTTTGCTGTTGAAGTCAGCGCCACGTCCTCCGGAACCTTACTCAGACATGAAGTAATCAGTGGGTGCTGTCAGTCACTGCTGGCTTTTTACACAAGAAGCTCTGCCACACCAGTAAGGATAAGCCAGTCATGCATACCCTTGATGTTAATCAGGATTGATGGCTCTTTGGAGATGTTGTTACTCATTGTATGTCAGTGCGCTATGTCGGAGGCTTTATTTTCCCTTGTGTTTGTTTTTCATCTCAAAATGTCCAGAACACTTTGTGCACCAGAACTCATAAAGCGCCGGGCAAAAGTGATGAAAAAACCTTCCATAACTCTTTCATTTGCACCATTCATCAGTGTTTGCCACGCATGACGCCACACTCAGATCTAATCAATCCCATTTATAAACCCCCGAGGATAGATGTTTACATTTGTAGTGCCATTTTGGATCATGTTGTGTTGTTTGTGTCTCACTGGTTTAAATGCTGTCACTTTGAAGGCAGCATGCTACGTGTTAGGTTCTGTTTTTATGCTTTATATTATTATTTTATGGTATGTATAAATGTTGTAGATCACAGCCTCAGAATGAGCTTTGAGATCCATCCGGAGATCCTCATTAAGGATCCAAAAGGAATGCATCGATGTACTTTGACCTTGAAATATTTGTGCATGAATACTGCACAAATATGTCACTTATACAATGTTATTGGACGACCAGTGGTAGTGTTTACTTTACAATCTTGCTTGAAAACCATAAAAACATGTTGAAGACTGATGCTGCCCTAAGGGGTGTATACTAATTTTGGGTTCAATCAAATGCTTTTGGAAAATTCAAATTTCAGCTGAGCTGATGCAGAACGGTAGGTGGAGCTCAATCAGGCTGCTGGAGCAAACCAATCATAGCAGGACAGGGTTATTCAACAGGTGCATGAAACACTTAACATAAAAAAATGGCTTTTTTCCAAACTGTTTTATTGTGACTTTAAAAGTGCACTAAATAACTTTTCCAGCTCTGTGCTTCTGATTTGTTTCGATGCCTTAGTGATATTTATTCTGTACATTCCTGGAGCTGCGGTTGCCCAGCAGCGTCGTGAGGGTGGAAAAACCATACTTCACAACTTTTTTTCTTTTTGTCCAAGTGCATCACTTTACTGCACAGTGTCACATGGTAGCACCTGGATATGAACACAATGGCTATTATGAATGTGCACCATAGATGATTCAGGAACAAAACAAACATAACAAAATTAGAAAAAAAAGAGAAAGGGACAGATAAATAGATATGACCAGAGTCATCATCGGATTAACTTGTACTGGCTGGAGAGAGAAGGGTCAGGATGCAAGACAAATGCTCAATTAGCTATCATTCGGGGTGTTTCAGAGAGAAAACCTACAAATCTTAAGTAGTGGGGCTGTATATGTAATATAGGCTGTGGAAAAGGAAGGTCATCACTTTTTTGTACAATATTACAATGAACATTTGTGACTGTTATCACCACATCGCATGATTCACAGGGCCTTTTCTTAATTGCACAGATATGACTAACAGTTTTTTTTTTTCATTGACTTGGACTGTCTGTTCCTGCAGGATTTAACTTATCTAAATGTGTTTGATTTGACTGAGCGAGATTTTAGCCTCCGATGATGTCTGTTTGCGTTACTCTCACTTCAATTTATTCCTTGTGAAGCTTGTTGCCCTTCAGTGCATAGCTCCCTTCCCCTCTAAAATTAATTTAAAACACATCACTTACCCACACGATGACATGTCATAACTATGAACACGGCCACTGCAGTCGCTAGTTTGCCTCAACCCCACATTAACTGTGCTACTGCTGTAGATAATAACTACAGCACTAAATATGTATTAGTGAATAAATTCCACTAATGTGAAACTCTGGTGCCACTGAAATGGGAGGAATATTCAACATATTGGAAGACATATTGACACTGAATCGTTCAGTGTAATTTAGTACTACTATGGTACATGCAGTTCATAGAGAAGGTTGAAAAAGATGAAACTAAGTGTTAAATTAAGACTTGTCAAAAATTAAAAGTGTCTTCACCTAATAATTATAATATTTTGTGTTACCTTCAACAGTTTTTCAGATAAATCCCAGTGCTCCCATTTATCTGAAGTCTATATATACACCTGTATAAATGCTCCTATGTTGACAGCTTGCAATCCTGTGAACATTAAGTACCTTCGGGTTAATATGGAAGGAGTAAATCTTTACATGCAGCTCATGAATGTGTTGTTTCTACACTAATCGCTGAGTCTAATGAGCATCTCATTTCCGCTTAATGTATTTTCTTGATTACAATCACAGCAAGTGAGGACTGGAGAATTTATGACACAGAATTAGCTGTGACATTCAGGTCCGTGTATCATTCGTTCTTTTGATATTCAATTCAAAATCGAAATTTAAAATATAAATAATCTGCTTGTTTTTCATTATTCTTTTATAAATCTTAAACAAAAAACAGGCTGTTTTTGCACTTTTGATTTGAAGTTAAGATTAGAAGAAGTTAAACTAGAGAAACGACCCACGGACAGAAATTGATTTTAATATTTAATATGTGGGATTTCCGTGACCCGGAAGTTGCTGCAGATCCCCTCTCTGCAAACCTGCATCTTGTTTTTAAAGCCACTTAGCTCAGTTTCTTTAGGTGTTTCTGGTCCGCATCTGTCCCCCTCAACATCAAGTCACCATAACACGCACATACACCTGACATTACGTCCATGTTAACAGAGGAAGCATAACATCTTGCAACAGATTAATTAGACCTACAAGTGCAGACGAGGAGCTTCTCTGGAATCAGAAACGTGGCATGTTGCTGCTTTACTGGTTTGGCTGCTCATGATTAGAATATAAAGTACAGTTGGTATGATTTGTAGAGGCTCTATATATTGTTTTGAAATAATAATCACTGGATTGATGGTTTGTTTAATTTGGTTTTCCTGGTGATGTGGAGCGCGGGTAAACGTGGATGTGATCGGCGACAGGTTGAACTGGCAAAAGGGATTGTCAGTTGGTCACTCCTTAGTTTTAGGGAGAGCGTGTAGAGAACACCATCAACAGGGATAATGAAGCTTTTATGATCTCACACCGAGACAATCGAGCGGTGAGGAAACCTGACGGATCCGTCAGATCCATCCGTTTGGCCACGCCCATAAATAACAGCTGATAAATGAAACGTACAATGGTCAGACGCTTCTGGGGAAGAGGGTAGACTAAGTAATCTGAGAAAGAAGATTAAATTATCCTTTTTGAGAAAGAAGTGCCGTAAGAGAAGCATTTTATGTATTATAATGCTATTTGACACAATTGATAATGTTTTAATTCTAAACAGTAGCCTACTGAGTCGTTAAACTGATGATTTATTGACGATTTATGAAACAAAGCCCCATTTCCATTTATTTTTCATGGCTGTGACCTATTTAACTGCTCAGTAGGCTACTGTTTATTATTAATTGTATCAAAAAATACATCATAATACATAGTGCTATTTTCTCTTACGACACTTCTTTCTCAAAAAGAATAATTGAATCTTCTTTCTTAAATGTAGCCTTACCTTTTGTTTTGCGCTCTTCCTCAGACGCATCATCTGACCGCTGATGGGGATCTTGACCTGCTTTCTTATTTCTTTTGCCCCCTTAATCCATCTTTGTGTTTGTCTGTCTATTCTGGCTTCATTCAACTATGGTTTGCCTGAGCTGGCGGATCTGTCATGGAAAAACAGCTGATAAACGACATGTCACAGCTGTGATTCCAGAGAAGCTCTTCGTCTGCACTGGTAGGTCTAATTAATCTGTTGCAGCACGTTATGCTTCCTCTGTTAGCATGGACATCATGTCAGGTGTATGTGCGTGTTATGGTGACTTCATGCTGATCTTAACTTCAAATCAAAAGTGCAAAAACAGCCTGTTTTTGTTTTAGATTTATAAAAAATTAATGAAAAACAAGCAGATTATTTATATTTTGAATTTCGAGTTTGAGTTGAATATTAAAAGAACACACAATACATGGACCCATTCAAATTCATTTGCAGTTTTTTAAATTCCTTTTATTTTCTGATGATCTGCGTTGGTAAATTGGGGCATTTCTGACCACCTGCTGTTTTTAAAAACAACACAGAAATTCATAGAATCAGCGGCATGAAAAAGAATCAAGGACAAAATGCAATTAACACACAGTGTAAGTACGCCACTGCTGCAGATGTTTATATATTTTATGCAAGGCTGTGTGTTGTGATCACACAACCTTAAGATTGGCTCTAAGGATGCTTTAAATAAAGTAGTTACACCTGACTTAACTGTGTACTATGATTATAATATAACTACGGTGGCCCTGAAGTGAAAACCACATCAACAAATTCAAAAACACAATTACAAATTCAAAAACACTACAACAAATTCAAAAACACTACAACAAATTCAAAAACAC
>JAOXYM010000022.1:20010332-20024990 GCA_028567055.1 Leptatherina wallacei | reverse complement strand
TTGAATTTGTTGTAGTGTTTTTGAATTTGTAATTGTGTTTTTGAATTTGTTGATGTGGTTTGCACTTCAGGGCCACCATATATAAAGGCAGAGCTAACACATGCAAACACAAACAGAAGCTTGTTTTTGTCTCTCACAAATCTCACAATGAGCTCTTGATTGTCAGGAGCTCATTGTCAGTTCTTTGTGTGCATTTTTGTGTTACCTTGGCAACAGAGAATATATCTAACTAAATGGACTTTTTTTTTTATTAAAATGTTTAATCATGCAACTGTTAATTCTGTGGCCAACTTCAACTAACCTCTTTTGAATGAACAATTTTAATTACTTTAATCAAATAGCCCTCATGTAATGTCTTGCCTTAACCAAGTAGTTTGATATTGCTGAGACATTTTACCCTATGGTCTCCTATTCACCAGAAATGACCTAATGCACATTGCTTGTTGTGTTACATTGTAAGCTTTGGTACTGTCCAGCTTCCAACGGGATCATTTATGCTCATTCCACATGTAAATTGGTACAAATTGTCAAACATGTCGTGCGTCGCATAGTTGTCAAAGGCCCATTCCTCAACTTTCCAATCTTAAAACTCTGCTTTTCGGACTCGTTTGATGGCACAGTGACATCTATCATGTGCATTTCTGGAGCCATCGTGACCCAGCAGCGTCCCGCGCCCGAGAAAAAACCTCACTATACAACTTTTTTCATTCTGGATGCATGGAGCTTCGCTTTGCACATGTGCTACACGCTAGCAAGCGGATGTAAATAAATTGGCCATTTTGAACCCGTACCGTGGCGTATGATATCATCAGAGGAAGAGATGAAACAAAAGAGAGACGGAGACAGAGCAAGAGATAAGACAATAGTCAAGATGAGACAGTTTTTTACCGTCTGGAGAGATCTCATAGTACAGGTAGGATGCAAGATGGAAGCTGAATTAGCTGTCGTTAGGGGGCGCATGACTGAGAAAATGGCAGAAAATGGAGAAAATAGCATTATTGGCAGTTAAGTAGTGCATCTTCAAGCACATATCCCACAAAAGACGGGAACTCATTTCTTGTTCTAGAGGCCATTTTGTTCTCACAGCCCTGGATTGGGTGTAACTTTCTTCTCCTTGTGGGTCTCTGAGAAGTATTGTGTGATTGGTCAGACATTGGAGTTGGGCGTAAAAGCGTGAAGCGGAAGGTTATTGGCTGATCGTTTTAATGAACAGCTGACCGAAGTAGTGAGAAAGTAGGAAGCTATATACAACACATGGCCTTTAAAGATATGGACACCACTGCGTGAAAAACCCTGCCCTGCTGCAGACACATTTTGTCATTAAATATGAAATGATTGTGGAAGTGTTCATTAAACATAAAATCACAGTAACCCCCACCCCGTCGTGGACGAAGCTTCTCGTAGAATATGAATAGACCAACCAAAACAAACTTTTTGTTGTTCTTGCAGTCTCAAGCTCAAGAACAAAGTTCACGCTTTCTTACTCTCTCACGGAGTACGTAGCATTAGGCAATACATCCGCTAGAGGTCAGTGCAGAGGTCAGACATCAGTTTCAATTGCAAACCCAGGACGAATGGAAAGCTCTGTCCCTGTGTATTTGTGTATTTAATGTTGAGCATGAATGAGCTCCAACAATCCATCTACATATTGTAGTGGAATGTTGTCTGTTACATACTCATTAAGTTGTTGTAGGGCTGGGCAATTAATCAAATATTAATCAAAACAGACATCCAGAACCAATAATCGCTATAATCTTGTTCATGTCAATTATTGCACAAAGTTAGCCGCCATTCTGCTCTTTAAATTTTAATTTTGTAAATAGAGAAACCGGATGTGCGGGAGACGAAAGATAATGCTGGATATGTTTTACTATCATTTGCAGGTATGTCATTCTTGTTTAAGGGCTTTCATTGCTGTTTTTGTGCAATATCTTACTCGCTAATTACCTCGCTACATCGTCCACTGGATGGCATCGTTGTGCTGCAAGTGCACTGATTTTGTTTTATTTTATTTTAAAAAGGAAGATGTTATTTTATCATTAAAAAATAAACAAAATATGTTTCCAATACCTTAAATGAGAATCCTTCCTGTAACAGTTGCACAATGTTCAGTATGACAGAAATGTCCATCACATATTGTCATTATACCAACTGGGACATTGTAGCAGCTCTGATAGTGCCGCTATGCTTTGTGAAGGAAACAGATGTGCAGGAAGGAGAAGACAAATGATGCATATATTTTGTTCTCTACAGCAGGAGAGCTGATTAAATTGTAGAAAAAGATTATTCGTAACTCTGTTGTCTTTGCAGATATGCATGTCCTTCCCGCTGCCGTAGGATAGCTGACAATGTGTAGCAGAAGAGTCCCCAGTGAGACAGAAATGATGATAAAGAGATGTACCCTGTAGGTTGGACACTGACAAAGGGCTCACACCAGGCCACACACCAGTATGTTTGAGTCTTTTTACTCACTCTAAAACCCAAACAACTCATCAACAAAAGGTTAATAAAGGATTTTATTTCATTCAGGAAACGATTGTTTCATTTAACTAATTTTTAACCCATAATCCCTACAGTATATGAACATCCTGGTAAAACCAATTTTATTTTCCAAATAACACCAACACCTCACACTTGCTTTACTGTGTTTTAGTAGTCGAAAGAAAAGTAAAACTGCAGAAAGTCAGAGTGAAGCAACACAGGGGCCAAAACTCTGAAAGTGTTTCTCTGAGCTACAGTGTCGCCCAGTTAATAGCAGCTGACGGAGGGCAAGCCAGCACAGAGCTGAGGGTAACACTAGACCATGGATTACTTTGACAACAGTTTTTGTGCTGTAACACGGGTGCATGCTTTAACAGTCCCCTCACAAACCCCACTGCATTTCCTCCGGCTGCCAATTTTTTCCCTTCAGCCAGTTATATACTGTACATCTGTCCAGCTCTCAGGCCAAACCCAACAAAACCAAAAGACAAATATGATCCATTGTCAGTTAAATACAAATATTATCCACCAGCCAAAGTCGCCTCAGGACCGATAATGTAGAATCGCAATTAAACGTCAACCAACTGGAAATGCTGCAGGATACTTCATGTGAATCTTTGTTCCTACAGCAGCATTTCTGGCTTCTGAAAATTTCAATATGCTAAATCTCTCACCCATCATTGTCTTTTATATGAAGGGTCTGGTCTGACATCACTGTATTATTGCATTGGCACCATTGGCATATATGTGTCTATAAAGCGGTCTTGGGGCTCCTGGTCCTGGTTACTTAAACCGCCTCCTTATTCACCGTTCTAGCTTGCACTCCCAGAACTTTTTGTCGTTCCCGGTCCATCGTGCCTTCACTGAATTTGCAAAGACATAATTTTGTTATCATGCCCTTTGGTCTGATTTTGTTTCCTTGGCATATTTTAAATGTTTGTTACAGTCTATAAAGGCAGAAGTCTGTAACTGTTTTAGTTGAATTGGTAGTGTGTGTACGTCATATATTTTATTCTTGTTTTGTTTTTTTATTTAAATAAAAATTATTATTATGTTATATCTTTTGTGTTTTATTGTTTTAACTCTCACTGCCATCTTGGCCAGGGCTCCCTTGTAAAAAAGATATTAATCTCAATGGGACTCACCTGGTTACATAAAGGCAAAAGGTAAAAACAAAGAGACTTTGATAAAAGGAATATTGCTACAGTCCTAACTTTGTAAGTCTGATATGTAGTCACTCCTCTTGAACCCACTGATTCATTTCCAAAAGCTTCATTATTCTTTTGTTATATAAGCTATAAAAACAATCTAAAATTCATATGTAATTGAATCGATGTGACGCTCAAGATGACATCATCACATCTTTATACCCAACAGGGGACTTTCTGAACCACAGCGGGAGCCCTGGTTTGACCTGCAGCTGGAAAGTTTAAATATATAGAATTTCAGGCGATAGTCAAAACAACTTTTCCACAGTGGCAGAATTTTAATTGCTTCTAGTCAAGACTCAAAGGGTTGTCATGGGGTCTGAAACGTTTTTCTTATTTAAAAAGTTCAACAAAAATACATTTCTAAATTTGAATAACCAAAGAAAAATCCATTATTATTCAAATTAAGCACTTCATTAATCTGTCTTATTCAAGTATGTGTTGTTTTGATTAAATATGGCACCAGATTTTTTGATTGTTTTTCAGTGAATAAAAGTTTGTTTTCATTTAATTAACTTTTTTTTTCAGCACAAAATAGATTTAATTATTGCAATATAATCCCTTATTAGCAATAATGAGGAGTTTGGTTAAAAGTATATTAAGTTAAACACTGGGAATTTGAAAAGTAAATGATTAAATAAATAATAAGTTTGAATATCCCAACTAAAGAAAGTAACTTCTTGTCCTTTTCCTTGAAAAACACATAACCTGATAAATGAGACATGTCTTGCAAACCGCTTCTTTTTTTGTGCTTTCATGTACATAAAGTATTGTGACCAAGTCTCACAGTATTTAAAGAGTCACGAAAGGAGTGTTTAGGTGAAAGAATCAATATATGAAACCTTAAAGCAATAATTAATAAGTTTCAAACCTGACTCATTTTGATGGCACCCTGACATTTGCACATTCCTGGAGCTGTTATTACCCTGCAACGTCCCAAAGCTCAGAGACCACACTTTACAACTTATCCCACCAGCCTGTCGCATCACATGACAGCTGCATTTTACATCACATACACATACCAGCAATGGATATAAATAGACTGACTTTTACTGGCTGATGAGAGCTTAGAGAACAGGATGGAAGACGAATGCTGAATAAGCTCTTTAGAGGGCGCCAAAATGCACAAGTCTGCCAAAGCTCAGTAGTGCCGCTTTAAGGATGAAGAATAAAAACTAACAATTTACATCCAGGATACCTGAGTTAATCTCTTATCACACCCATTCATTTAGTTTCTAACTTTGCTTTGGTAATCCACCCACTGTTTCCTTTTCCTTTTACGGTTTGTTTAGGTTTAGGCATAGGAAACTAATTGTTAAGAGTTGGTAAAACATCAGGGGTTGCCCATAGTATTTTGTCTTTAGAACTTATTATTCTAGCCTTTTGGTCCTGTGTCATCACACAAATCTGTTGTACATCAGGAACACTCCCGAAAGAAAATGTACAATTCATATCCACCTGCATTTATACGGTTATTTTAATTTCATGCCTTGTAGATGGTTTTAGCATGAGGCCGAGTAAGACATCATATAATCCAATTAATCTTATCATCCATCTTCTTGTCTCCTGTGTCCAAATCAAGGCTTCAGAAAAGCCTACCAGTAAAAAAAACAAAAAACAATACTAACCTTTATGTTAAATTAATTTCTTATCCATCAACATAACTTTCATATTGTTCAGAATAAATTCTAAGTTGAGTTACCAATTGATCCGTTTCTCATTATCATAAGCTGTGATTCTGTATCTTTTATCATGCTAAGACTCAGAGCACTCAGCTGTGGCTGCAAGGACACAAAGCTGCACATTGGCATCAAGAAAGAAAACTGAGGTTCAGTTCACCGCAGAAATTGAGTTTATCCGAGATTGTGACTGCAGCCTTGGGATGAAAGGCTGCCACGGTCGTTGTGAGAATGAAGTTTGCGGCACTTCTGTTTTAAGTGGTTGTTACACAGACAACATGCAGCACTTCTGTGCCAAGAAAGAGCTGTATTGAAGCTGCTGTATGCTTGAACTCCTGTGGTGTATTGGCAACACATGTGTCATACAGACGCTACATGTTGAAGTGGTAACAGCTGGACACATCCACGGCATCATGGGTTGACCCACAGCAGCAGCCATCACAGCTAGCTGCAACAGCTGCAGCTGTGCTCACCGTCAGATGTGCTTTTAAAAATGCAGCATGTTTAGTGTTACATCATCACCCCGCTGTGTAGTACCTGCAGTGTTTTCTTTTACTGGCGATGCACCAGATCAACTCTCACTGCTCTTCGAGGTGCGACTAATGCAGCAGTTTTGGCCTATTTTCAGAGTTCAATTGTAAATATTAATTCCAGTAAAATGTTTGAGTCAAGCAGTTACTGTGGGAGGAATTTCCTAAATGTTCATTCTGAACCTAGACAGATTAGATGGAAATGAACTCACATTTGGAGCTAGATTTAAAAATTATAACTTATTTTGTTGCTGTCAACCTGTAATTGGATTTCAATAACACCTGAAGTAATGCAACCTACAATCTTCCTAAGCATGGGTGTCAAGCTCAGGAACAACTTGGCTTCTCTTGAAAGCTTTTCTCTGAGCATTGATGGTGAAGAATGGAGCAGTTCCCTACAGAGGGGGCGAGCAGCTTTAATTAACCCTTAACCTGAGATTAATTAAGCTGTCTAAGGAGAAATGTAGAAGTGATGGGGGGGGGGCTGGCAAATTGAGCATTGTTTCTGGGGTCAGGTCTGAAGATGGTTTACTCCCTGTTTATTCTGCAGTACTGTATTAATGAGCTGAAGTTTAAACTTACAGCTCTACATAATGAGGGCGGGCGGGGTGTTGACTTGGCTTCAGCTCCGAGGCTTTCATGTACAGTCAGGTCAGTGACCATCATGTTAGCGTGGGACGATATCCCCGTCGCAGCATTATGTTTTGTTATGTTCGCCCCTTTGTTTCCCTCTTCGCCAGATGTTGAAGTAACTGTTTAATCCAGCTGGGACAGCGACGCAGCTTCACACGGGTTCACACGCTGCTGCAGGCGCAGCGATCAATCAATGTGCACGCTGCTGGAGCGTGGCCAGATCTCAATAACACGGACAAAGGATGAATTATAGGAACATGCAAAATCTTGAATTAACAGAGAAATGTTCTCCATCTGTTCAGAATGATTTATTCATAATTTAGGGTTGCTTTGTCAACTTGGTGAGGCACAACAAGAGGAGAGAATCAGCATACACCCAGTTTAGTCCTTTGTGTCTTGTGGGAGAGTTTTGGGGATCCACCAAGTAAACAGTTTTTTTCTGGGTAGAGTTGTGGAGACCCATGGAGGCTTTACTGCCAGTTTTAAGAAAATGATGTTACTGTGAGTTATATTATAATCTACCAATTTGATTGGGAAGTTGCTTAAATGACAAACTACACTTGCTTGCTGCATCGGTCAACTTAACACAAGCTGAAAACTGAATTTTGCCTTTAATTTGTTGTTTTTATGATTTTTTTTAAATCTTGAGAGGTGTGTGCAATGAAGAAGAAAACTCCTAAAAACATCCCATTAGGAAAAAATAATGGCCACACCAGTGGAAGGGGGCATGTATCCTTTTAAGACAGTTCATTAGTTACCATCTGTGGGGAAAGGTTATGAAAGTAAAAATATAGCACGCATGAATTCACACACTATGTATTTGTTACGTTTAGCAATTCATTACAAGCCCGGGTTGCTGCATATTTCTCAAACAAATCAACAAATTAAGCGGAAAAAAAATAGCTCCATGACTAAATTTGTGCTTCTGAGCTTTAGAGGCGCCACTGCTGTTGCAGTTGTTTATATGACCATGCAAAGACAATTAGGATGTCTGACCAATTTCAGTGTTTAATCACAGTCACATTCTGTGGGTCCCTCTCCCTCCTAGTTCTGTAGCTATGTTGGATTTTTCTGCACAATCGGCCGGTCACTTTTACTTCAAAGTTCAGATTGCAGTCCTTGTGATCCAACAGAAAATGTTTTAATAGCAGCTTGACCTGAACAAAGCCCCAGGAACCTCTTAGTAAAGTTAATATATGTTGACATGAAAGTAATGGAAACTGACATGTAAACCTGACCTAAGGAGGACAATCATACCTCCAAAAGTGATATCTGGAAGTAGTTTTTTTTTTACAAATTTACACTGTAAATGCTACAACAAGGAATATAGAAATAAGCCTTTAGTTGTCAGAGGTTTGTAAAAATGCCATCGCCGAAGACACCACAGTATTTGGAGGAGGAGATTGTCGGTGGTATCAATAACATCTGATGGACTGGTGGCACAATGCAAAGTTTCAAGTTACACAACAGTCATCCCACATTGTACAGCTGTGTAATACCACGCAGGCGACCACCACAGAATAATACACTGATCAGCCATGACTCACTGCGAACTTGAGCATTACATCCTGTTTACTAAAGAGCTGAGAGGAAGCATTGACAGCAAACTGGATGAATTTAACAGCTCTGTTTGCATTTACAGCCCTACTGCACAAACAAACAGACTCTTGCGTTAGACTTCAGATTTCAACAACTTTGTACTTTGTACTCTTTGTACCCTCAGTATATTTGAGTCATTTCAGAGAGAAGCTGTACAAGTGTGAAGGAAACACTCCTGCAGAGAGAGGCAGGTTAGTTTCATAACCTGTAAGAATCTGCTTTTTTCACTGCAGTTACAATTTTCAGAGCTTCAGGAACTCAGCCCTACTGTGCTGATTTTAGACTGTAACATGTTATGTTATGTCACCAAAGCTACTTGGTTATTTCATGGTAAATATCCTATTTTGGGTGCATAGTAAGCCCCTATTAATGTTGGACAAAATCATTCTGGAGATCTGAAAGGTAAAGCTCTAATATGTGCATAACCTCCCAGACATGAGTCTAGGATTGGGTAAAGACGGTAGGGACATTTCCCCACCATTTTCCATTGCGCAACCAGCTTACAGGTCGGTGCTCGCTGTATCTGCAACAAGATAGAAGTTCCTTCTTATAACCCATTGCAACTGATAAGATTGGTTCTGCTCTCTTGTTTCTTGCTAATATAATTGGTTGTCCTCACAGTCACTCACTCTATTCAAAGAGCTATCGCTAGCGGCAGAGAGTGGCGCTAACAGTGGGTGTTCTTTCAGTCAGAAATTCATCAACAAAAACATTAATACAGGTGAACATCCGGAGCTATTTTAGAGTGAGTCAACACAAACGTTTAATTCACAAAGAAAATATTTTCTCAACTGCTATTGAGTTATTGATAATCGTGATAACAATAGTGATTAAGCAAAAATCATGTTTCCTTAGCATACATCAATGTGTTGTTTTATCATGTGCCAGGCAGTTCAGATAGAGGAGAAGATGCTGAGGCGGGTGGAGAGGCAGCAGGTGAGCTTTAGGACTCAGAGTTGTGCCTTGGTCTACATCATTTAATCAAAGTCATAATATAGCATACTGAAGTGTTAACCTTCACATCATATGAATATATATAATGTTTGTATGTTTACAAAATGTCTTTTTTTATGTTATTAGATTTTTGCATGTGTATTTGAATGGGTAACATTGATTATATCCACATCAAACTGCTTAATTGGGTATTGTGAGCCTAATGGGAGGGGCTTAGTATATTTAAATGGCCTTGTAGAGATGATAGGAGAGAGTGATACCTGTTGGCGTTGAAGGAAACAGTGAGTGAAGCTCTTTGGTGCATATACCAGTTATTGATCTATTGAATAAGATGACGGGAAAAGATTTATTTATTTATTTTTTGTAAATGTGTAAATTGTATTTTTTTTTTCACTCCTGGACTGGAGAATATTTCACTGCTGAGTACAGTTTTGGGACCTTGAAGCACAATAAAAGTCCACCAAGGAAAGCACGACTTGCTTGTTCTGTATTCCAACAAAGAACCCCGTCACAGATCGCAGACCTTGAAACAAATAAAGATTGACTTTATAGGAAAGCATTTTCTCTTGTATCATTGTATTTGGTTTGGCCATCCAGACTTATTACTGTATAAATTTCTATATTAGTGGGGTTTTTTTCATTATTCATGCATCTATCAACCTGCACACAAAGTAACATTTTAAACTCCATGTTCGCCAGGTTATATTATTTTATTTGAATTGATGTTTTTATAGTCTGGAAGGATTTTTTTTTTTCTACTGTTGGCATTTTTAAGACGGCCATTTTTTACTCTACATATTCTCAATGACTTGCTGTAACTTGTGACAGATGAGATGTTTGGATCCGTTTATGCAGTGAAAATGTCAGGAGCTGTTTGTAGGAGGACATAATAGTTGGATCCTCATGCAGACAGTTCATGTACTGGGGCTTAAATAACCCAGAGGCTCCTGGATGGTGACAGAGAGTCAGTGCCTTATTGTGACTGACACTATTAGATTTACGCAAACATCAAACGCTTCTGCTCAGACAAGAAGTGTTATCCATCTAACAGAATATATCTTTATTTTTATTCCTCAATTTCATCCAGCATCAAAGCGGAATGAGGTCAGCATTTTTGAGACCTAATCACGTGACACATGAAATATAACGTTAGTATTTTGTGCTTCAAACTTAGAGTAAATTAAATTTGTAGAAAGCATAATTTCCCATCTGAGAGACGATGTCAGGGTGTAACTTAGACCCCACACTCATGCACAGCTTTGAAGTGCTTTGAGGATTAGACAAGATTTCAGCATGCTAGGCTGGTGTCAGATCAGTTTAAACCAGGCGGGGATGAACATCTGCCTGAGAAGCTTTGAAAAGGGGGCTCAAGTTAATGACTAGGCCTCTAGTGGGTTATCATATTTTTAATTTTCTTGCAGCCATACATACTGTCTAAGCCTCCAGTGTGCCTCTATGCCTTGAATGCATTCTAAAAAAAAACAGCACTTTCACATGTGGGAGTGCATTTGTTGCTAACACAACAGGAATCCAATTTCTCAGTGTTTAATTGAAGGTAAAAAGCTGTACTGATTGCTCTGAGCATGGTGTGATAATGTCTACCCTTCCTTATATCCCTCTCCACTGCTCTTTGTGTTTGAGCCTTTCCAGTCCCTGAGGAGGTGCACAGAACCATCCTATTTGTGCACCAGTTTGCAAAGTGCATGAAGAAAATGGAATCCCTCTTCACAATGAACAGAGAAGATTAGAAAATCAGCTTCTTTTTAAAAAATTATATAGGAGAGTGCATTTTCAATACCTTTAGCAATTAAAGGAACATAATAAACACACTCTCTTCTCATTGAGCCCACTTTCCTCAACAATTCATATTTACTATCCATCGTCAGTCTCCAGGTAGCTGTTAGATGTTCGTAAGTTGGACTGATTCCAAATCTGTCCTACAGTGCTGCTGCTACACATACTGATAGTCATTTCATTGGCAACCTGTGTAAATCAAGGTTTTTTGTTCTATTCCAAACACTTTAAGCAGTGTTTATAGTTGTCTCTTGACCTTTAAAGCACAATTGACAGAACAAACACATCTGAATTTTTCTGCACGTTTTGAGCTTTTCAGCCTTGGGCTCATTCACCCATTCACATGTTCCTGCTACTTATTCCACACATGAAGTGCTTAACTTTATTATAAAGAAATTCCAAACTTGATTCACACTGTAGGACAACACAGGGTCAATTTGTTTCAAAGGAAACTTCACTATCTTCTGATTGGTGGATGCCTTATCTACCAGTGGCCATTTGTTGGCAGTATCGAGCAATTTATGTTTTAATCCACCTGAACAGCATACCTGTTTAGTTTTGATTTAACTAAAATGTTTATCAGATCATGTTATGGAAGATTTTCTTTAACTGCTAAGTCTCTCAGGAAAACATATTTAAAGTTTATTTTAGTTGCTTATTTTCTCTTACTACACATGCAAAAGGCAGGGAAACTTCAGTCAGATAGTCGCTTTTCCCCGTGTTGTTTTAAAAGCACTTTTCATATTGACCAAGGGTCTGAATACCAACACTCCACCAAGATGATCAGTTCTTCTGGTACTGTGGCTTGAAACAATAGTCCAACAAGGCATTATTAGACAGAAGTGCTCCACGCCACTCTACACCTGCATGTCTTATAAAATGAGTTTGATATGGCTCAGCCTTTGTACCCGTTTAAAATGACACCAGGTTCAGGCCAACAGATTGGCTGCAAACAGTTAGTTTAGGAAAAACACTTCCCCTTCAGCATGAGGGCCGTGCAATATATACATTTTTATTTAAATTTCGGATTCAAACCATCATAAAAACGGTGATATTGCCAAAAACCAATTATTAAAATAAATTAGCCATATTTTGCTCTAGTATTTTGTCAAGTGCACTGCTGCTTCCGGAGACGCATCCCAGCAAATACCGTAAGTAGACCCTCTGCCTTTGCTGCTGACACTGTTGCCAACTAAAGCGACTTTGTCTCTGTATTAAACGAGAATTCAGACCCATCTACGACCCTCTTTCAAAAAAAGCAATGAGAGACAAATCTAGCGACTCGTTTGGGGGCTATTGTATACTTATGGAGACTGACGTGAAAGCATGTATCATGCTTACTCTTCTCAATGAGCAGCATGTAAATGTTCCACAATAGGATATTTAGCATGTTTGCATTACTCCTGTGAGCAGTTATGCACCTTTAGTTATAGAATAAGGCACTTATGTAACTTGTTATATTTACCCACCTGAAGCTGAATGACTTTACACAAGGTGCAGCACCTGGATTAGCCTAAACCGGGGGAGTCGAGCTCTTGTCCTTGAGGGCTGCAGTCCTGCAGGTTTTAGACGTCTCCCTGTTCCAACACACCTGATTCAAATTAAATGGCTCTCCTCAACAGCTTCTTGTCAAGTGCTGCCCAAGCACGTTGACTCATTAATTTGATTCACGTGTGCTGTAGAAGGAAACATCCCAACACTGCAGGACTGTGGGGCCATGGAGGACTGACTGAGGACACAATTGTCCTAAACTCTAAAAGCTTGCTTCTTTCCAGGAAGATAATGAGCCCAGACCCTCTTAGTTGCTGCTTGTGTCCTCAGTTAAAGGGATGCCAGGGTTATCCTCTGACAGCTTCTTATATCCAAGTCTGCAGCAGGGAAAAGATCTACTTCCTGGATGTCTTTTCACTCTTACAACTGACACCAAACTTGGACATGATTTGCATGTGCGGACTCTTTTCACTCACCTTACGACTGCAGCAAGCTCAGTGCATGAAGCATGTTGTTTAAAAGTGTCTTTGTACTTTGCAAACACATCATCAATGAAAGAGTTTCCCACACAGTTTCAACGCTGTGAAAGATAATACCTACTTTGGGAGGACATTACTTGATGCGATGAAACCAGAAGAGATTAGATTGGATCAGACAGGGTCAAGCATGACTGTTGATAAAGCACAATTAGTAGTGATGTAGAAACAAACTAAAAGAGGAACCTTCATGCATGACCAAAACTAAACAGTCAAACAAAATAAGAAGTGAAAACTACAGTCATAACGTGGCTAGGTTATTTTGCCTCGCTTGAACTAAAAGAAAATCTCCCTGCACGTACGGTAATGCACAGCAGGAAACGCACTGTTAGCAGATATTTTTGACAAGATTAGCTCTGCTGAACACAAACACCCTGGCTAATATATCTCAGCTTCATACTTGCACTGATCTGAGGCATAGACATGCATGACTTTATTCACTTTCCTCTCCTCTGCTGCGGATGCGCTATCTCCCGCTGTCTCCATTTCTTCAGATGGTTCCATGTGAAAGCTTTGGAATTTGAAGCCTCCTCAGCAGTCACATTTGATGGGATTATCTTTTGTTTAGTGTCGCTGTGAATCGGTCAGTGATGTGTGAAATGAAACCTAGTCTGGTTCTGCTGCTGTCTCACTGCTGGTTTGTAGGGAGAATGTAAGTGGAGGCTGCAGCTGTACAACTGTCAGGTTTTTGCTGATGCTGACGTCCTGCAGCACAATAACAACCTGTGGAAACAGATGTACCTCACATTACACTGTCACACTGAAATGTTTTTCTTCTGCTTGCTCCCGAACATTCTTACACAAGGGTATTGTTTCACCTGGCCACGTTGACCCCCTCTACTTTACCTTTCCTATTTTCATAGTTAGATGAATGTAGTTTTTAGTATTTCCCTCTACAATGTCACATGGCTGTTCTTAATGCTAATGTAATCCTAATGAACTCAGGGAAACTTTGAAGGGAAAAAACATGATTTTTGATCCGTTTTCACTGTGGATCCAAACGTTAATCTTTATGACATTTCTTTTATCAGTCATGTTAGACGACGAAGCTCACCCGCCCCCTCGCGTTTCTTGGGGTGTAAATCACAGAGAGGTGATTGGCAGCCTGGTTTTAGTCTGTGTTTTAGCTCAGTGCTTAAAAATGTGCATCCAGAATTGACTTTGAATTGTCTTTTTGAACATGATTTGAAGCCATGACTACCTGATAATCTATAATCCATAACATCTATTGGGTGGAATAATTAAATAATTTAGTCGTAGAAACATAGATGAAGTATCGTAGATCGAGATTGAAGTTTTATTTCATGGGAGAGTTGAAAACAACAGAAGAAGAAGAGCCAGGACCAACAGGCTGAAATATTTGAAAAGTTTTACAAAATTTTGTCCTTTGTTTGATTTGGTTATATCAGACAGTAAAAATGTGAGGCAGAAAGCATCTTTAGCTTCCCAATGCCTGTTTGTCAGATTTCAGGGCTTCTAAATTAACACTATTGACTCCAAACCTTCACCACTGCTGGGTTTGCGGTAGGGGTGGACGATATATCGAAAATTTAACCGAGACTCAACTGATATCATTTTGCCCAAGTCAATAAATTTGGTATTTCAAAGAAAGGAAAATACAAGGAGGCTGGCCAGTCACTGCTCACTGGTCCCAGTCTTAATTAATTCATATTAAATATTTTACAAAAACTGTGATTCCCAGCATGTACAGAACAGAGAGTCACACGATGGACCCGTACATCAGTCATTACAT
>JAOXYM010000022.1:19964115-19975842 GCA_028567055.1 Leptatherina wallacei | reverse complement strand
ATCTATCTATCTATCTATCTATCTATCTATCTATCTATCTATCTATCTATCTATCTATATATATATATATATATATTAGTAGTATATCAGTAGTTGAAAACAAAGGCAAAAAGTGATTAAAAGAAGAATCGTGTCTGATCCTGCAGCATCCCGATCCATATCTACATTTTGGACTGACAGTACACTTTTTCTGTTTTTGTTTATTTTTTTCTGGTCTGTATTTAAAATGTATATTCTTTGATCTCCAGCTGAAACTATATATGCGGTGAGTTTCCATATTCCTGTCCCCACTACCTAATGAGTCTGGAGTGACAGTCAGATCCATCTTTTGCATTTCTGTCTCCCAAAATTGCAACAACCAAATTTGAGTAATCAAAGTAGTAGTCCAGCTGGTGGGTGACATGATGGCTACATGCCCCATTTATATGCAATTTATTCTAAAAGTGAGCTCATCCGCCATAGTTTGAATGTTTTGCGAGGACATCATCATCACCCGTGCATTTGATCAGAAATCAGGCTGATAACTTGCAGTGCAGTGTATCATTTGCACCCTGCTATTACTGTAAACGAAGAGCAGCTGAAACGCCTGTAGCTCAGATGCTGATAGAAGGTTGTTGCCTTTTGGGGGCATCATGTGTCTCTCTTATGTTTGCACATCAGCCTGTTCTGATGAATTTTTCAAAGGACCGCAATGATCTGTGCACAGCTCTGTAGAGATTCCATCATTCACATATAGCCACATCACATCACAAATACTTTGTGTTAATTTTCCTGGAAACTGTATTATTTGTTGTTCTGTCCCCTTTGGCTTGTTGGTTAAAAATGTGGTTACCATTCAAAGGCATTTGATAAAAATTGTGAACATGCATGTATCTCCTTTCCAGTTTTTGATATATTCTTCTCCTTTATGATCAATTCTCTACACACGTTTTTATTGTTGTTTGTGAGTTTCCTCAGTCACCTCTGTTATCTGTGAGGCTTTCAGCCTTGAATGTGTTGAGCCCGCAGCAGCCTATGAGAGTTCATGATGACTTTTTCAACACATTTTATGGCCACAGAGGAAATAACTTGCTGGTGAGTGACAATTAGTCAGAGTGTCTCCTACATTAAGGTGCGAAGCACACCGGGGTCTGAATCATTTGTGTAGCAGCTAAGAGTTGCCATTGTCACAGATAATGAGGAGCTCAGACTGTCTTGAACACGGTGTCATTATGGATGTGCTTAAGGATGTGGTGTGTTGTTGCAAAATGTGTCTGCTGCAGACACAGATCTGTTTTTCCATGCAAAGACGGATTGTCTGCCCAGTCTATGTTGAAATTTGTGCTTTTCAGTGATAAGAGCACAGCTAATGTTTTATGTCAGAAACACAAATTATTTGTGCTACTTTTCTATCTGTAATGAGTCATTTTCTCTGCAGCTCTTTTAGTTTTATATTTTCTCTGAAGTCCTCATTTGGTTTAGTCAGAGATGTCTGTATTTATTATGTACTGTCAGAGGCGGGTTTTGCTATTGGCAAAGTGGGCAAGCACCCAGGGTGCACACTGTGTACGGGCGCACGACCGGAAGGAGGGGGACTAGATTTAAAAAAGCTCTGTTATGTCCCAACCAGTTTTCCAATCTACTGCTAATTCCCACTTCATTTTAGTGGAATGTGCGCCCCTACCTCAGAGAAAGTCAGAGGCTGTGTTGGAGGGGGGGGTTAACTTCTGAATCTCACTGATGCAATTAAAGTTGATCACTCTACAGTCATTTAGCAGAGGCTTTTACACCAAAAGGATTTGATCCTAGAGATCTTACATCCACAACCAAATTTTTATAGACAACAAAACAATTGAGCAATTAAGCTCAATCAAATATCTGGACATCTATATTGTTCCACATATTGATCATCTATGCGCTAAACTGGCCCAGAAACTCCACTTTCTACAGAGACTAAAATAAGATTGTATGGTGAATCCTGACCTGGGTTGTGTCCCCCTATTCACCCTATACTGTAGTCTGTCTTTTCACCTGTACAGAGTACACACTGGCAGGAACCTTATCTCGTTCATCTCAACTGTGGACAATAAAAACGTTCAGTTTATGCAACATACACAGACACACAACGACACAAGTCATGGGCATTGACTCCTTCAACCCAATGCTGATCTCTGTTGACGTGAACCTTTCGACTTTGGAAGAACACTAAGTAATAAACATGCACAGATGCCATCAGTGATGAAAGTTGCATGAAAAGATTTTGTTTCCTTAATCATCGAATTTTATGTGAAATAAAACATACAATTTACTAATAACATTTTAAAAACATTTCCTTGCTGTTCTTTGTAATGGCTCCCAGTTTAATTTGGTTATCTTCTGTTTCCTTTAATGAATTGTGTACACCCAGTGTGCCCATCTCTTCCCAACACCTGATGCATGTGATCTTAGACTTCTAAAAAAAGTGATCAAGTATTTCCTCAGGCCATTGTACAATGGTATAGTAAAGATCACAAGCAGGGTAGATAAAAGCTAAGAAATGGAGGTTGAACAATAGACTGTTAACTTTTGATATTTCTATTTTAGACTTCAAAAGGCCATGTGTTGGTGTACATCTAATGCAAGTAACCTTCAACAAATCCCTTTCCTGTATTATTTTACCCCTGTATCAACCAGTCTGACCTTTACAGTTTAAACTGCATCTACTGTGTGTGTCAGTAAATGGACAACACATAAATAAATAGACTGGAAGGGCAAATACAAGAAAAGGTAATCACAGAGAAACAGCATGTTATTTACAGTCTACTTCAGATGTCTGTTGGTGAGTCTGGTCTTTGTCTGGAGTTTGAAGGGTGTGATATTAGAGAGTTTTCCTGAGAGCTCTGAGTTGTTTTCATCAGCTGCCTCTCAAAGGCTCTGAGGAGATAATGACCAGTATTTACACAAGGCCACTCACACTAAAAAGCACATATCGAGAAGAGTTTTTGTTGAGAGACATGTTTACGGGGATGGTCTTTAGTCTGTCCAGAATTGTGGGGTATGGAATTGATATCCCTCTTTGTGTAATTATGTTTATTTGTATGATCTAGTTGCTTATGTTAGCAATAATGCTGGTTGGAAGTATGTCCACCTCAAAAAGAGTCTGGATTCTTAAGATTTGCAGTCATATTGCCTCTACTCAATATCTCACAGTTCCCCAGAGTTTGCACTCAGCCCTGTTATGTTCATGTTCTATGACTGCACACATGCATAAAAGGAAATCCACGAAAAGTTTGTCGAGCACATCGCCATAATCAATCTGGATAACTGAAGCTTCAACCAGACTCTGCACCACATTTTCTGCCTACGATAAATGTACTGGCGCACTCTCCCCAATATGAGAAGGTTGTAGAGCATCTGGTGCTCCTTAATGGGTAGAGCTCCTGCTGTGACACTGACATGATGTCCCACAGTAGGTCCCAATTTATAAGTGGTGGCACTGGAACAAGCAGCAACTCACGGGCCAAGCCGCAACTGTTGCCAATGTCATTGACTGAATGGAGTGTGCCGAGAGAGCTTGCCAGCTCATAAGTTAGCAAGGTGCTTTCACTGTCAGCATAACAAAGAATCTGAATGGGCGAAATGTGGCGTGCGCGGCAACATTTTTACTCCAGCTTTCTTCCTTTTTGCATCTGTTGAAGGAGAAGTAAAAGTGTTTATTCAAACAACAGCATACCTAGAGAACTGTAAGTCATCTTTGGGTGGAAGGAAGGGAATATAGGTGGGCACAGCGCTTTTGGCTTTCTCTCTGTTAAGTTTTATGCTTTGTAAGCATATACTTCAGGTAATTGGGTTGTAGGTGCAGGCTACCCACTGAAAGATTCTGTGAATGACCTTTCAGGTTATGCAAATCAGCTGCGTGTTTGAGTCAAATCCAATGAATTTCAATAATACAAATAATCATCTTTCTTCTTCGGTGCAGTACAGTATTCAGCTTCTGATCATAACAGTTAAAGGGTTTATTTATTTGCGGACTGCAATAACTCAGCATTGGATGAATTGCATCACTGCTTTTTGTATCTCATATGTACTCTATTCTATTAACAGATATCTGCTTCACAAATTACTTTCATCTCTAGAAATAACTGATATTTTTTGGTAAGTTGCAGATCTGTAATTTGAGTTTATTGTTTTTTTGGCCTACACAGAAAATATTTGGTGGTTTAGGTCATTTTAATCTTTGCCAGGTCAGTTTTCATCCATATTTTCTTATTCACATCTTTTCAGCGTAAAAGAAAAACTGTAATGGCAAACTGGTTCTTGAATGAGAAAAAACATGTTTGCGAAGTACTGAAAGCTTTCCTCTGAGGTCATCGGCCTCCTTACATTGGGTCAAACTTTTGTATTTCCCTGATGTTACATCAATGGTACAGAAAAGAGATGGCACACAGTGGATATGGGAAGTTTTCTACATTTCTTTTCATTTTGCGGTTTCCATAATTCGTTTTTTTGAATCAGCATTTGGAAAGGACCCTCAGTCAGACTGGTAACCAACAAGTCGGTAGTCATCCAGAATGAGACCAGCTGTGGCAATGGGAGAATTTTTTAGTGTAACATTTTATCAAGCAGGTGTTCATGTTTGAGGGGATTGACAGAAGTCATTCCTGACTAAAAGTCACATGATCGACTGGGGACAGTTATTCTATCCATAAAGTTCAATGTGCCCCGTTTCAGAAAGTGAAAGCCTATGTGGATAATCAGGTTGCCCCGTCTCTGTACTTCATGCTGTCAAACAAAGGTTTGGAAACAGTCATTTCATGACCCATCCACAGTTGCCCTCACCAACCAATTGTGGTTGGCACATGACAGATGGACTGCTTGTCCCCCAGCTTTTAACCAAAGAACCTCTACAGGTCAAATGCTTGGAGGTGGCAATCTATGGATGCAGGGAAAGTGTAAGTCGCTGCAATACCAGGCAGTGCTGATGTCGAAACAGTGGAATATTTTGCTGTGGGGCATGTGGGTATGCCTATTTAGGTTGCTCCAAGAATACTCATGTACTCATATCATTACTGTTTAGTGTTGCCACATACAACTGTATTGTTTAAGACTATTTGGCATGATATTGTCTTTTCTTTTTTGATTTATATTATGCCCTTTGGGGGTAATGCATGTTTTGTACTGTGAAGGTCTCCATTATCAAAACGGCAAACTCTTCTTTTGTGTCCCTGACCAGGACTCAGACTGAACACATGGACATGGTCCCTGGGTGCCTTCTATTGCCTTTTTAGTGTACAATAAATGTTCATTCTGACACTTCACACTTCATTTGATACCAATTTCATATATGTGGACCTTGTGGTTATGGAGATATTCAGTGTTAAGCAGTAAACCTAAACATTGGCCTGAAATTGCTTGTAAAAGTCACAACCCCCTTGGTTGTCTTCTAACAAAAAAAAAGGGTGACAGCTTGTAACCAAACATATCCACAAAAGTGTTAACGAAAGCCCTTTTCAGAATTGCCCCTGACTATTTGCCAAAAGCCATCATGTAGAGATGAAGCAATAAACATCACTTGCTTAAACTTGCTGTAAGCACTTTAACTATACGTAACCCTCACAGCGATCATTTCCCTCAGTTGAACCTAAAGAGCCAGTCATGAATGCCCTATTCCCAGCACCAGTTTTCTGGGGATTTAAAATGACTGGGACCAATTCTCAGACTTTCTGAGAGTAGGTTCCTGTCCACTTCAATTGGCCTTGTTTTTCCTGTTTATAAAAAAATGTCTAAACGTTACTGACCTGATGTCCCTCATCTGCTTTCAAGATGTCCTCTACAATCATCTTGGTTTTCTTTTGTGAGAGTAGAAGTTGCTTTGTGAAAGAAAGATGATGGCCTCCATGGGCTTGACTGTTTAACATCACAATTATGTGCTTGTGAGAGCTGGAAACCCTTGCGATGGTATAAGGGGATAACACCTTCTTTTGTCTTACTATCACACGAATTGGTTTCAGCAGACGCAGGAAGTTGCTGGGAAGAACTCCTGCTCTGGGGAGCTGCTTTGATGGAAACTGTCTCAGTGTGAAACTATTTAACTGTTTTTTCTTTTTTCTTTTTTTGTGGACCAGTCTCTGATGTGCTAAAGGAAACATCTGGGATCGGTCTCTCCTTTCTGCATCAAATATACTTATTTTACAAAGTTTCGCCAGCTCTTATTAAATGTTACATGTTTTATTTGAGAACTTCATTCGTCCATACCCTCATGGATCATCTTTCTTGTAGAAAATTCCATGGGGGTCACTGCCTAGAATGGAAATAATAAGCCAATTACCAACAGGTACGGTTACTGATATCTGTAATGCCCCAACTAGCCCTGACAACTGACCATATGTGACAATAATGATCCTATAAAGGAGAGAACGTAAAGGTTATAGCCATCTAAATAAAATGTAAACAGTAAATCTGCTACTGGAAATATAACTTGAGCTTATCTTTAATTCATGGGAGTACCTACAGGACTGTGCCAGGGCAATCATCTTCCTGCAACCTGCTTAAAGTCGATTCCCAGAAGGGTCAACAATATTCTTGAGGAAACAGCTGGACACAGGACTTCCATTGAATGTGCTCCCTAGGTCTCATCCTGTTCTCGTTCCTCCATCTTCCAGGGGCATCCTGATAAATGAATGTTTATCGTATAACTGAAGCTGAACCTAAAGATTACAAGTCAGGATCATAAATTTTAATCCCCACTGGAGATAAATGTAATATTTTTTATAAAACATGAAAACTCCAATAAAGAATTTTTATTATTTTATCTATTTGAGGAGAAATACAGTTTTGTCAATTTAGCAGAGACGAAAAATGTCGACCTGCCCCCGCCCCTCTCTTTATTATTGGGCGAAATTCATTTCAGCGCAAGATCAAAGAGGGAAGGTTTTGTGGGGGTGTTTTTGTTGGAGGTGTTGATGGTGCACATGATCTCCACCTACAGCCACACTGCAGCTGTTCCTGCTGTGAACGGTGATTCAGATAGTTTGCTCTGCAGCAGCTTCCTGCTGGTTGATAAGCCTCTGCACGAAGAAAAGGGGAAGGAAAATCATTTCTTTACTGAGATTTGGCACTGAAGCGACAAATTCCTGTTGAAGAGGGGGTGAAAGAGCAGGACAAGTTTTATTATGATTTGCATTCACAAATTGTTTGTGTTGTGAATCTGTCAGGGGAAATTAGAAAAACACAGGTGAATTCTGGCACAGTGAATAAGTTCCATCATCCTTTTTTAGAACAAACCAATTTCAGAAGTAATTTGTTTTTGCGTATTTTCTTTAGTTGTGACATTTCTATCATCATTGTCTGATGAAGACTGAATTGAATTACTTCAAATGCCTTTCGAGCCCAAGTTTTTCCTCTAAAATCCAAGTTCTTGAATACTGAATCTAAAGCAGACTAGATGGTGTAATTTGTAGAGCTGAATATAATCTTTTGGGAACATGAGGCACTTTGGTGGTACTTCACTGAGGAGACTGAATTTTATGATTTGAATATTATTAAACACTGATCAGAGTTCAGAACAGATGAGAAAACACTGCTAGTATTTATTAGGCAATGTGATTGATGTTAAAATTACATATTTTTCTTCTTCTATGTTCAAATTTGCATGAGTCCACCAAAGCATCCTGTCATATAATATCTGAAACAATCTCAGATGTATGCAAGGCATTCTGACCACATGTCAGAACCACTTCATATGGCTCATTTCTATGTAAAGTGACTGAAACTCCATACAGTTTACTGAGCCCCTTCACCATTCCCCACTCTTTGGAGGTCATTTTTCGCTACTTGTATTTATGATCTCATTCTTTGGATCGTTACCTTCAGTTCATGACCATAGTTAAGCACTGACACGTAGATTGATTGGTAAGACTGAGTCCACATCACTGCAGATACTAGTCCAACATGCCTTTCCTGAAGCCAACAATCCACTCTTTTCCCCAACAATCACCATGGCTACACACTTGAAGGTGCTTATTCTCATCTAGGTTCCTTTAAACTCAGCTGTAAACCTCATTGATACACATTTGGGTGGTTTATATCCAATCGATGAGGGCAATAGGACCACATCCTCTTTATAAAGACAAAGATGGAATCCTGCCCCTGAATTAAAACCCTCTGCCATCTGTCACCTGTTCTGTTTTCACAAGCAGAAAAAGGCCTTGAACTCATCTTTTGTCTCATAGTTCCTACATCTTTTCAATTGTAAGTAATCAATAAAGTAATATTTTATGACCCAGTAACATTTCATAATTTCATTAATTTCCCCCTTGGTTAAATTGATTCATTCTCTTCACCAGTGTTCACCCTCAGATTTTAATAAGATACAACTTCCACATCTGCCTTAAACTTCTCTATTTGGGGCCTTTTTCTCCAAATAATGTTTTGCTCACAGAAGCTACATCTCACTGTTTTTTGGAGACCTGAGAGCCAGATAATTATATGGACATAAGTAATAGGAAGGATTGGAGATGGATTGCCATGGTTACATTTTAAAAGCAGCCTTGTGACTGGTGAGTGTCCTCTCTCTTGCTTCACCTCAGCACCCTCGTCTGGCCTGGCTCAGAGTCAGCTCACAATCTTTCACCATCAAATCCTCTGACTGTACAGCTGAACTTGTTTTCATTTTCTTATGCTACGCAACAAAGCATTCACACATGTCTTCTCAGGACTACACAGTCAGTTCCTCCTGTATTGCAGAGGGGAAAGCTAACATTGCCTCTCCTACTCAAGCAAAACAACATTGCAGAGTCTTGACAGAACGGTACACACTGTTTTTGACTACGTGTGAATGTTTTATTTATTGAAGACTTTCATCAGCACATAATGATGCCATTTCACACATCATTATAATGACCATTTGTATATTTTTCGCACTAACACTGTGATGTAGCGCTTCTTAGGACGCAAAGTCCTGAAGGTTATACACAGCACATCTGACTAATGGTCCGTCTCTCTCTACATGCCCATGCTAATCACTTCTCTGATTGATTGTGCTGCTCTGTAGCACTAATGGCATCATTAGCTGATACTGTTGTGGCAGTCTCAGCTCTGAGCTCTTTATTCCCTGGCTGAAATTTTTTTAATCATTTCCTTTATTATTTGGAACATAGCTTGGGACAGGTTCATGTTAAATTTGATTGGCTTTAAATCTCTGTAAAGAAACTGTAAAACATAAATCACTGGAAAGCAGAGGCTTTTCATTAACCCCTCTCCCACCACACCAACTTCTGTGGGTCGAGCTGGAGCTGCCGTCACCATGGAAACATTGGGACAAACCCTGTAATAAAAGAAATGACAACACTTCGTTGGCAAGCAAACCCCTGTAGGAAGAAGTGTCATTAGAGAAGGAGTGATGAAGAAGTAGCTGGAGGTTTAATTGTAATACAATAAGATCTAAAGTCTTCATTTACCAAAAAGAGTAGCCAGCACCCGTGTTGCTTCTTCCAGCTCAACACAAATAGCCTCACTAATAACATTTATATACAACAAGAACTGAACATAAACTCTAAATTGAGAGGAGAGTGAAGCTTTACATCCAAAATATCCAGTGTTGGTCCTTGAGGGCTGCCGTCCTGCAGGTTTTACATGTTGCCCTTCTCTGAAGCCTCGTTTCCACTAACAGGTGGAAACAGGTCTGTCTGTGAATTTCTTTCCAGAAGATTTAAAGTCTTCATTTACCAAAGAGAGTAGCCTGCAGTCCAGTAGCTTTTTCCTCCTTGATACAAAATGGTCTCACTACTAACTCTGAAGTTGAGAGTGAAATGATGCTTTACATCAGGAATGTCCTATGTTGGTCCTTGAGGCCCCATTTCCACTAATGGTCTGGGACGATATGGTTTGGTGTAATTTGGTTTGGTAAACCCTGATCTCTGTTGTAATTCCATAACCAATCATACCCTTACCTGGTAAGTGATTTATCAGCCAGATAGCGATAGATCCATCAGCTAAAAGCATGAGGTTTTTGCGGCGCAACGCCTTCCCTGAATTATAACAAAGAAGAACGCAACATAAAAACAAAAGAGGAGAATGGCGGACATCCAGCATGTTGTTCTTTCTTCTTGGCATATGGTTTTAAACAACCAAAAGTTGATGATATATTTAAACATGGCACTGTTTTCACTTTGTTCTTTGTGCCGAGTTGCCCAGGAAGAAATTATTCTTTCAACCAATCAACTGATTGCAGTGTGTAAAGTGCCACCTTTTTGGATTGGATCAGTAAGATTGGGAACCCAAAATAAGGATCCTAAAAAAGTCGGCTGGGTCAGATCAGATATCTGGCGCCTGTGGAAGTTTTTCCCTAGCCTGTTAATGACCCATGATTCTGACTCTGGGGGTTTTGAATCGGGAAGCATCTCAAATGTGCAGGACTGTGGTCTTTGAGGACTTGAACTGGACATCTCGGTTTTACATCAATGGTCAGCAATAATAATGATAATGGATTATATTTCTGTTGCACTTTTCTGCTCTCAAACTGCTGCCATTGAATCCATTATTCATTCACATCACAGTCCTCCTCGGCTGTGGCTACATATGTAGCCAAAGCTGCCTTGGGGCAGACTGAAAGAAACGTTGCAGCCAACGGCCTCTCTGACCACCACAGAACATCATAAACCAGTGATCTCGACACTGGAGGCAGTGTTGGCTCGAGGCAAGACACTTCACCCACCTTGCCCTCAGTGTCAGCACCACATTTACAGATTGACTAGGATGCAGGAGGTTAACTTTTCAGTTATTGGATGACCTGCTCTACCACCTGAGCCACTGCTAATCACAATGCAGCAGTGGCTTACCAACCTACACATGTTTAGAGTAGCAAAGAGTTGTAAACACTATAAAAACTCCCTCATCTGGTTAGTAGCACAGCACACAGTTTTCAGATGTCTCTTTTAATCTCTTCATTTCAATGGTTCTATTTGCAATATTTCTATACATCATCACAGTGTTTGACAGTCGTCATTCAGGCTTTGGCCCAAAGCAGGAAACAGCAGTTTACATGTATCGCAATGCAGTGATTCTCTTTCCAGGATTTTCAGTCACTCTCACTCTGCAGGAGTTGTAATCTGACCTCGACTGAACTGTGCCGTTGCAGGCAGTCCGTCTGGACAGCCAGATAAATGCATGTTAGCCCCTGTGGTACATCATGGGGCAGGAAAACTTTCAGATTTTCCATCAGGTAATACACATTACTGTCCCTCGACAGACCAAAGTTGGCTTCTTTCATTTTCCTGAATTAGAGCGATTTATGAGCTGCCCAAATATCCCAAACAAGTTTAAGTTAAGGTTTTTTTCTAAGATGTGGTGGACTTTTGATTTTCCTTTCATCATTCCATCAGTCAAGATGACATTCATATAGAAATATGTTCAGCTGTACGTATAAAGTTGGGGAAAATGCAACTAGCATGTGTAAGAGTGCTGTGGACTCAATATGATATTTTGTAGCTTCTCTCTGTTTAGTTATCAGACCGTTATTTAACCAACCCTAATGGCTACCTTGTGGATGAAGTAAAGTAATATATTTAATAGGGATCGATCGATATTAGTTTTTTGGGGCCGATATCGATACCGATAATTGGTGCTTAAGGAGACCGATAACCGATATTTCGGGCCGATATTGATTTGCAGTAAAGATAAAAATTTTGGTGTCAATTGAGAATAACATACAGGATAAAACTGAGTAAAGTATACTGGTCATTTGTTTTTGTACACTGTGAAAATATGTGA
>JAOXYM010000022.1:19953908-19964015 GCA_028567055.1 Leptatherina wallacei | reverse complement strand
CGATACCGATTATCATAAAATTGCCTAATATCGGCCGATATTATCGGCCAGGCCGATAATTGGTCGATCCCTAATATTTAATGTAGAGGTGTTGCTCTGAAGCATGTTGCTGGGTTGTGTGTTGCAGGCTCTAAGTCTGCTGACAGAGAGGTTTCCAAAGTGACGGCCATTCAGAGATGTAGAAATGTTTGCAGAGAACAGCTGGGATGCTGCTAGACTGTCAGGCAGGTGGTGTTATGATCATGTGGATGGGAAGTCAGTTGAATAAACAACACATCTGTCTTTAGATCTTGACGAAAAGACCTTTTTTAATAATTCTCTGTGGCTACAGTGGTATATATTTAATGTCACTGTGAAGTGCAAAGAAAGAGAAAAATGAGCTGATTCCAAACGCTTAGTCAGCAAATTGAGTCGGCTGGGAGTCCTCCAGTTCTTGTTTAGGAGATCTTTTGCCCATTCTACCTTTTAGAAATTTCCTCCAGAAACTGTTGGTATTTAATGGACTCCATTCTGCTCTCCACAGAAAGGTGCTGATCCACTCCTGTGCTTTATAGCTGGTGATGTGTTCTTTTTATGTTGCTATAGATGCTCAGTTATCCAGGTCATGATGCTCCTTGGAGCTTGAATAACAGCACTTCATTTTCTTGGTTCTTGAAAATGTTTCACCTTTTATTTTCAGGTCTAACTACTTAGTGGGGAGTTTAAGCTCATAAGTGTAAATGAAATGCTTACGCATTAAGGTTTCATTAAGGTCACATACAGGCGTTTAATGGGGCTGACCAGGGGCTTATTGAAAAAATGAGCTTAAAGGAGTAAGAAATGGAGCACAGTGGAGCTCAGCTGATCTGTCAAACGCTTACATCTTGCATACTAACATTAAAGTTAACATTACATGAGACTCTGTATGACCTGCTTTAGTCATTAGCTACTTTAAGCAGGGGTGGATCTAGAAAAACTTTTAGGGGGGGGCATGCAGGGGTACAGGTATGGTAGATATAAATGAAACTTTGAAAATAGATATGTAAATTAAGAAAAAGGCTTAGATTTGAGGAAATAATTGACTGATGGCTACAACTTAAGTGGCCATCTGATGTAAAACAAGAGGCAAAAACAGACAAAGAAAGCCAAAGGCCGAAAAAAAAGAGAAAGAAAGAGATGTTGTGGATTGGGATTGTCAGGTCTTTGTTGGGATGATTTTGTTAATAAATATGGACCAAATCTTGTCAAATCAGAGTTTGCTGTAATTTATTGAGGCCACCATTTCTTCAAGATGGATTTGATCTGTTAACAGGTTCTTCCAGGGGTAGATATTTAACTGATTTCTTGTTTTCCAGTTTAGGAGGAGAAAACAATCCTCCTAAATTAGAAAACTACAGAACAAATAAATGTAACCTTGTTAGGCTATTGTAGCTTGAATCGTTACTGTACCAGTCTGTAAATGGTGGTTACTGTGCATACGACCATAATGTTATTATTTTGTTGCTGTTTTAAACAGTGTAGAGAACCTTGGTCCATCTTTCCTTATCTGCTGGTAAAATGGTCCATTTTCTGTTTTGCAAATGTTTTAGCTACAGATTTTTACTCCAAATCAGGCCTTTGTCCTTTGCAGACAAAAATCCCCAATCTAAATGTCAATTTTCTTCTGATGACTTCAATCAAGGTGAAGCTGGTGGAGAAATGGAGACGTTTTGAAAGCCATGTACAGCCAGACATGCCTTTCTGGTTAATCCTAATCTTGGTATTACCTGGACAATTACCAGTCTGCAAACTTTATTTTTATTTTTTCCCCTAATATGATTCACTAATATATTTTTAGCCTTTTGTAGATCAGATCATTTCTTTTTGTCCAACTTAATTATTCACAGTGAGAAATTTTCACCACTGAAACCTTGAGCAGTTCATATGAGCACTTCTTCAACACATCCTCTTTTCAATGCGAGTGAAGTGTGGGCATTGATCCAAAGCAGGGGCTCCCTACTGTCTGTAAATAAAGTGATGACAGATAATAAAAGCAGGAACACAGACCTAAACAACCGTAATATATGTAGGGGAATGAAAAGTAGCAAGAAAAAAGGGCAGGATTTTTCTTCCCCTGATCCATACAACATAACTCTGCTTACAGTTTGGTTGCTCTGCTCGTTTGCCCCCAGAGGAGAAGCCGTTGCCCGAGTTAACGTTGCATTCAAATTTATATCTACTCTGAAGAGGATCAATGATAGTATATTGTTATTGATGTTTGGAAAAAAAAATCTCTGCACCTCATGTGGAGTTCTTATTTTTCACATGAGCTTCTGTTGACAGGTCTTGGTCCGTCGCCCAGTCCTCATTTCTGCTTGAGCCCAGCAACTCAAGCCTGCAATAATCACTGCAATAAACCAGGATTTTCATCTGAACTGTTATGTTGCATTCTGGGTAATACTGGAAGAAGAATGCATAGAATCAGGGGTTAAATTGGGCTGAGCCTAAACCAGTGCTACATCTTGGGGAATAAATCTTTCTCATCATCATTTGTAGTTTGAACAATTAAAACAAAATTTCAACAATTAAGACAATGAAGGTAGTTTTTTTTTTTTTTTTTTTTTCTGATGTTAAAATACCAGATACCAAAACCTTATGTCTAGCAGAGCTCCAATTAGAGCTCCAACAACTAAAGAACTGCACTGGTTTACCAATTTCGGGGGATTTTTAGTTGTTCTTTCTTTACTGACGGTGTGTGTCCGTTAATGGGACTACACGATGTGACGTTATGGAAAAGTGGAGCTTAAACGTAACTGCATCAGATCTGAGTGGAATTTACTAGAGCGAGTTAACTTTTCACACTTATAAATGGGCCTGGGGAAATCTCACCCAGCTAGAGATGCTGTTGCTGAACTTTCACACGTTGACATCTTCTGGGTTAGTGTTTACATTGCATGAGGCTCTGTATCGCTAACATTGAAAACAAACCAGCTTCTGTCCTTATCTGCTCAGAGCAGGGGCAGGTCTAAAAAACAATTAATGGGGGGTCATACGCGGGCACAGACTGGAAAAAAAGATGGCACCTGTGAAAGATTTTAGGAAATACTGTATTTTACTGGTTATTATTACTAAAGTGATAAAAACAATTTTTTTTAAAAGGAATCAGGCTGATTTTTTTTGTTTTTGTTAATAGTTTTCTTAAGAAGCTCCTGCATTGTTTGGATAATTCCTTTTGGACAGACTATCAATAATGAGAAAAACTTTAAGACAAGTCAGCAGTTTTATTAGCATTTTTCATCATTATTGCCTGTTTAACTTAATCACATCTGGTAGTTTTGTGACATTTAAATCCTCTTTAATAAAATGTGAACAGTTTGCAAAGACAAATATAATCCCACACAGGCAGCTGGAGAGATGAGGCTGCATGAATGCTGCATTATTGGAGAGAGTTTATATTGCTGTGCGGTAGCACAGACAGGCTTGAGTCTGTAGTTACTGTCATAGTTATTGTAGCTAAATTGTTAGTGTTTTAGATAGTTTGTAAATTGTAGTTACTGTGGATGGTCAATCTCAATGTAACATCTGCATAGAATAACATATGATTTGCAAATCAGTCATTTAGATGCAGGACACATTTGAAATGAGAAGAAAAATGAGACCATCTTGTCTCAATCGAACCCTCTCAGGCTTTGATGGGGTGTGGACTGATGCTGTTTCTGAGCTAGCCAAGAAATTTAGTCTTTCCCAAATGCCCTGAGATTTCACCAGGGGTCTCCTCTCAGTTGGAAGTCTGCAGAACCAGACCGGGGGGGGGGGCACCCAGGAGGCATCTAGGAGGCATCTTAGACTGCCTGAATCGCTTCAAAATTTCAGTGCAAGGTAAAAGCAACAGTGATTCTCCTCCCAGGACCCGTGTCCACACAGCACCATGGTTCATTTGCATTTCAGTAGAGAGGTGCTCTGACCCAGAGACTGTTTGCTGTTTATTTATGTATTCATTTATTTTTTTTCTATTTTTCTGTGACAACAATCCTCTCGACACACGACTGCTTTGTTTTATTTGTCTATTATTTGCTTGGCGTTGTTTTCCCTCAGGCAGACGAAGCTCTTCAACACAGTGTCAACAGACGAGCCGGTCATTTACTCAGCTTGACGGCTGTAGTGCAGGGAGGTGGGTGACACAAGTAGCAGGGGACAACTATAATGGATATGAGGGTCTTATGCAAGTGCTACTATGAGAAGGAGGCTGGTCTCAGGTCTGTTTAAGGCTAAAAAGGGATGGTTGTAAGTTAGTGCTGGTGTCAGAGGGTTCAGGAGGATGATCAGCCCTGTGATGGCTTCTGTGATCTGCTGTCACCTGCAGGACAGACTGCAGGTCTTTATCATTTTTCATTTTTATCAACACTTAGCCTCCAGCTGATCTACAACAAATTGACTTCTCTTTTTCGTTGCTCTGATCACCTCCATCAGAAGTGTCATATCCTACCACCCAGGACAGGCAGATAAAATGAGCAAGTTAATCTTCTGCTTTACTGGTTACAAGGAGTGACAGTTTCTGCCCATATGATTGGTTGCCTGGAAAAAGACTTTCATGAAGACACCATCGCCTTTATGAGAAGTTCAGCCATTTTCAACTTAAAGTGCTTGAATCAGCTGCACAAAAAACGATGGAGTGCAAAGAAAAAAGAACTTGGTGCAGCACTTTCTATCCGAGCGGCTGCATTTGCTTTCTGCTCGGTGGGAACAAGTTTAAAAGCACTAAACAGAAACAAGTCCTTTAAGGTCTTATTAGTACAAAAACATGTTTAAGATGTCAAAAGCTCAATTACAGATATCAACAGAACTTAGAAAGGATCATCTGTATACTGTATGATAAACACCTGTGTGCAAGGGAAGTGTCGACTGTGGCTCAGGTGGAAGAGCAGATGTGTATCATCGTGGATTGAATCCAGGCTTCAGGCTTGCCAATTCTATATGCTGAAGAGTCCCTGGGCAACACACTGAACCCAACGCTGCCTCACTGTGTGTAGAGAAAAAGCAGTTATAATGATATCAGTATGTGTGTGTGATTGGGTGAATGTGACATGTCGTGTAAAAGGGCTTAAGACAATATGAAGTGCTTTACATAAAACTCTCGGGTATTACAGCGGGGTGCAGAAGAAGCATGAAAAAGTACATTCAAAAACAACTTTAAAAATTTAAATTGATTTAATAAAAGCTCCAATAAAATGAAAGAATTAACAGTTGTTTAGATCAAAGGCGGCAAAAAGTAAAGTTTTTAGCCCTTTGGCCCTGGAAGGATGTTTATGCTCCTTTCCCACCAGCCCCTAGTCAGCTCTGCCTTCATTCAGCCGACACCACACTACCCCAGGTTCGTTTGTTCCGATTACAATAGAAGGCAATAGCGGTTACTGGTGGGAAAGGGGCAGTAATTTCATTTTGTCATGTTTATATAAGTAGAAATGATGATAAAACTTACTCGGTTGCTTAAGTCGTCTTTTCCATTGACAGAAACACAAACGGTGTATAACAAAAAAATAAACTAGTTGTTTTTTTTGTTGGTTTGTTTAAGTTTCTATTTATCTCCACAAGGCCAGCTTGAATGGCTTATCTAATTTATAGTATTATTGGAAAACTAAGACTCTGTAAGAAATATGGCTCATGCTACATTTACTCTGTTATATCAACCGTGTGTTTGTCATGTCCTTGATTACTCCTCTGTAGTTTTGGGATTTAACAATTCAATAAGAGAAATATTTTGTTTTCAGGAAAACGGCCTTGAACATCTGTACATCCACAGAATGAAGGTGGGTGTGGAGATGGAGAATTTGCCCTGAGAAAGTGTGATATTAAAAGTGTTATTTGTAAATGTATCTGAATAATCCCATAATGGATGGGCTGTGTTGGACCGTCAGACACTAACATAAAATATTCATTCATATAATAAATCCAATAATTTAGAAAAAAATAAGCAGTACTCACATCATTGTGAGAGCAAAGTACCATGTAGTTGGTACCACTTCCTGCATGCAGCTCCCAAGGCCTAGTGACGTCTGTCTTCTCCAACCATCACTTGTCCTTCTCCCCCTCTTCTGATCACCTGATCTTAACCTTTTCACCTGCTTCTGTTATGGATGATTCTCAGATGTCTGAGGCTTGGACTGAGTGGGAATTGAGTGCTACTCTGTGCCTTATATCACAAAACTATGGCAGGCGGAAGAAGTAGTAGTTCCTACCTATCCTGGTAGTTGCTGTCGGATACTTTCAGGACTTAGACTCTAACCCCTATTCGTCCAGGGGAGTCCCTACTTTCCTAAAACAGCAGTGCCTTGGTGCAACCGTTACTAAGTACAGGAGGTCTAAAATCAAGTCTCACAGCACAACCACATCTAGACGTTCAATCTAAGATTGCGCCGATCCCAATTTCTATTCTCTGCCCGAAGAAGTCTCAGTTTAAGAGTGCAGCAACACTCACCTTCTCCAAAGAGAGGAAGAATCTGATCGTGTTCGCCTGACGAGAGGCCTCTAATCACCCTTTAAATTAAGTCTATACAAGGATGAGTCAGGGACCTTTAATGAGAATCATTTTCCTCAGTAAATTCTGAGATCTTTTATTTAAAAAATCAAAAGCAAAGTATAAGTAAAGACCTTCCTAAAAAGGTCATGCCAAAAGACTTGGCCTTTGCTCTAACACATCTTTACATGTTAGCTCAATATCATGTTTCTGCATCAGCATCTTAACCGCTTTCTGCAGTGTTTAGTGTACAAGCTATTTTTAAAAGGAGGAAGTTCAGCCTGCCACTAACGACACAAACACCTCAAGCTTTTGGCAGTTAGACAGCTTCAACTTTTTTAACCTTACAAGCACAAATACAGTTGATACATTTTAGATACAATTAAATGTTTGGTCAAATTCACACTCCACAACATAGTGTAGCTACTTTCCACTGTGTTCCTGTTATTTACCACTTAGATTACCGAAAAATTTATATTTCAATATGAAAATCAATTCTAGAATATAATTAGCTGGTATCAGAGGGATCTATATCCAGAAAATCTACACATCCTCCATGTATAAATGTCTATTTGCTCTCTCAAATTAAACTTAATTGATCTTTTTTCTAAACGGAATCTTTTAAAACATATAACTTCAAAACATGCATGCGGGCAACTTTATTTGATTTATTCAAGGCTTATTAGTCAAAGGTTGATTTATTTTTCTCAGTCTTTTCATGTGACATGTAAAAAGCATGTTTAAAAGGAAACAAACAAATTTCAGTTTTTACCTCACAGGTTTTATTTAAATAAATAGTTGGTTACATGTTCAAATGAAAAGAATCCCAGTGCACACATGCATATTATATTTTTAATCAGAGGGAAAGCCATTTATTACTTTTTCAAGGAGATCCAAACCACAAGTTTATAACATTTTCATAATGTAATTTATCAAACAGTTGGATGCATGATGGACCAATCGAAAACGAAAAAGTTTTTTCTTTTTCTTTTTTTTAAGGAAAAAACAACAAAACAATTAAGCAACACGAATGAACACTGGCTTCCAGAAGTATGGGGCATGTATTGAATGCTAATTTGAGTAATTTCATGTCAAACTTTAAAATCAGGTGATTAGTAGAGTATTTTATAAATCAGTTAACAGTTATATTTTGCATTTTAAATCCGATCAATGTGCAGGATATTTAGCTTTATAAGAAAATACATTTTATGGTTAACTTTCATGCACATTTCTTCAAATAATTTGTACAGAAGTGGCACACATGTCCCTCTTCCTGAAGCAGCAGAGCAGACCTCCACCCAAAAGCAGAAGCACACCAGCTGCCATACCCACATAGATGCATATTCCAATTTCCTTTTTACTATACGCAGATAAAAAGGGGTCGTCTCTCACAATATTATGTGCAGCCCAGCTGACTGGGATGATTGCCAGGAGACCAGCCAGCAGCAGGCCCACCGCCGCCACCAGGATGATCTTTGGCTTGGGGTCTTCGTACTGCACACAGATGGTGAAGTCGGCGCAGCAGAAGAGGATGAGGAGGCTGAGGCCGGAGAGTATGCAGCTGATGATGGTCAGGGCTCTGGAAGCCTGGAGGTCAGAGGACATACCCGGGGGGTTGGAGTACTGGCACTGTCTCTGCCGAGTGCTCTGCAGCACGCACGTCATCCACAGGCCATCTTCAATGGTCTACTCACACACACAAAGAAACACAGGGTGCGTCATTTCACATATCCTTCAGGCAGGGTGGTGGAACTTTTACTCATAGTATTTCCATTCAGTACTTCCTGTACTCCAGTATAAACTGGTAGACGGTACTGTCTTCAGGTTGTCTTCTGTCTATGTTTATGAAAACAGAGTAGTTGTTCTTAGGGTGATGATAAAGTCAGTATTATTTGTTTCATTACCTGCGGTGTCACAATGTTGGATCCTGTGAAGTACGTCACCTTCCAGCGAGGAATAGCGCAGCAAAATATGATCCCAACGAATCCAAGGACCCCAAAGACCACACATACAATCTGAACTACAGAAGATCCCATTCTGGAGAATCCCAGCTGGGGAGAAAACAAGAGGAAGCAATGAGGGTGTTGTTAAAGCAGTTACTCACACTTTGTTTAAATCACATTTTCTGGTTACTTCCTGCAATCTCTTCTTTTAAAAGAAAAAAAGAATTACTTATCAAGAAATTTTAGATATTTTTTCAATTTAGGTGATAAAAATGTTTTAAAGGTGGATTCCAAACTATTTGCCTTTAAGTCTTTTTCCTGAAAGCTCACTTTATATTAAATGTGACAAATTTCTGACTTTTATTCTATTAAAACCTACAATTACTTTTTTCAGCTTGCTCATTTATTCATTTCCTCTTTCTTTGTCAATCTATTTCTTCTCAGAATTTATGCGAAAGATTTTAATGAAAAAAAGATAAAAAGTGCCCACCTTTCTGAAATGGTATGATTCAGTTGAGCTTTTCCTTTTTTCTGCCCGTGTTGTTTGAATTGTGTCTACAACAGCCTTCTTCTTTTTTCTCAGATGACCGAGTATTACTTCGACTTACTTCTGTGGCATTTCGTGGCATGTGGTGCCTCGCATGTCACGAACATGGTTTTATTTTTTGCAGCATCTGCCCAAACAGGAAGTGGGTTTGACATGGCACATTATAGTCTGAGTCCAACCTTTAGTGAACAAAAACGATTGATTCACACAACCTCCATATAGAAATGGCTGTTAGACTGAACCACTAACATAATTTTAGAGCAAAATATTCACTAGTGTCTATATTTGGCAAGGCCAATTTATTTGTATAGCACATTTCATGTACAGGAGGATTCAAGGTGCTTTA
Source organism: Leptatherina wallacei (assembly GCA_028567055.1). Taxonomy (NCBI): domain Eukaryota; kingdom Metazoa; phylum Chordata; class Actinopteri; order Atheriniformes; family Atherinidae; genus Leptatherina; species Leptatherina wallacei. The sequence continues at coordinate 19,954,707 of JAOXYM010000022.1, read as the reverse complement.
CATAAAACATTAGAAGCATTACAGCGGGGTGCAGAAGAAGTATTAAGAAGTAGTAAAAACAAAAATGAAATGACAAAATAATAGACAATAAAAGAAAGAAAAGATGAGATAAAATGCAAGAAATAAAAGTTAATTATCAGTTGTTTCCATAAAAGGCTGCAAATAGAAAAGCTTTTAGCCCTGATTTAAAACTGCTGAAAAGAAAATGTAATTATTAGTTTGTATTGCTAGATAAGTCATTATACTCTGTATAATACAAACCTCTTGATGACTGTTGTTGCAAACTTGCAACAAAACCACTTCTAGTCCTTCTTTAAAAAGGTTTATAGGTAGCATTTTCATTTCACTTATTTATTTGCTTTTATTAACTCATATTCATGTATTTATTTTCACATACTATATCCATCCATTTTCTTCCGCTTATCCTTGGTCGGGTCGCAGGTGCAGCAACCTGAGCAGGGAAGCCCAGACTTCCCTCTCCCCGGCCACATTAGCCAGCTCATCCGGGGGATCCTGAGGCGCTCCCTGGCCAGCTGAGAGATATAATCCCTTCAGCGTGTCCTGGGCCTACCCCGAGGTCTCCTCCCGGTGGTACGTGCCCGTAAAACCTCCCCAGGGAGGCGTCCAGGAGGCATCCTAACCAGATGCCCGAGCCACCTCATCTGGCTCCTCTTGCTGTGGAGGAGCAGCGGCTCTCCTCTGAGCTGCTACTTGTGTTGATGCTAATCTTCTCCAACCTGGAGCCTTTTACAGCAGCCTCTCCTCACCAGAGCAGACCAGTACAGGACTTGTTATCTGC
>JAOXYM010000022.1:19933872-19950508 GCA_028567055.1 Leptatherina wallacei | reverse complement strand
GGACGTGAGACTTGAACATGATTAAAACTAGACATGAAACATGGCACAAGACTAACACAGATGACGAGACATAACATAGAGCAGAAAAAAGCCATTGATTGCCTCCCTGCCATCACTGTCATTTTAAATCAAGCTGGAGCTTGATTAACAGCACGCCGCAGCAAGAAACACTGTTTTTATTCACCTCCCTCATTTTTCATCTGCTTGCCTTTGACACAAGCTCACCTGAGCATTCACTGACGAGGCCAGCGTGAAGCTCACATCCTTATTAATCATCGAAATCTGCCGCCAACCTCGCGACGGGCGGGATCTCTGCAGAAGCACCGATGTTCTGCTAGGCCTCACATTCTCCAAAACAGTCTACAACTCATGAACATGAATCTTTGGGTGTTTAATTGTGGTTTATATATGTCTCACAAGCAGTTTATAGCAACGTGTCCTTTGATCTCAGACAGTGTTGCAGATGCAAATATACAAGGATGTAAATGCATGCCATGGAGCTGCAGCTATTGGCTGCTGTGTAATTGTATCTGATGCTTGGCTTGGCTATATCCCCTAATTAATCTATGATTTCCTGCATGCTTTAGAATTGCAAATTGAAAATGTTGAGCCTTTGAGGGGTTCTTTACACTGGCTGCATAGCCGGATGGAGAAACCCTCTTTATAGCTCTAAGCTAATTATTCAGCCTGTGGATCCAGGCTCTGGAAGGCTGCCTCTGAATCTAGCTGTAGGCTGTATGAGTGTGTTTGTGGATGTATTCGTACATGTGGATTCCACAGCACCACAGTAATTGTTGGAAGAATTAAAAGAGTGTGCATGGATTTGACATCCCAGTCCTTCGTTTCTGTTTTGTACTTTGGCCAATTATGCATTATACATGGATATGCTACTTGTTTCACAGTCCTGGCTCTGCTGTTTGGGGATGACTTGCCTCATTGTGTGACTGCCTTAGTCTATTTGCATGTGAGCTCATGCCATTTTGGATTTTTATGCTAATTTCTTTTGGAATAAAGCTAAAAACGATTTCTGAATAGATTTTTTTTTAACTCATGTGGGTGCTTTATGGTATCAGGCTTGATCTTTTTTTTTATTATATATTTTCTACAAGGAGGTCACATGGAGCTGTTAGTGTTGAAAATCATTCAGTCAGACCTTTAGAGCCTGAGTGTGGTAATCAGAATTATGTGAAACCTGCACAGGTAGCTCATCTTGGAGGAAATTAGACATTTAAGAGTAAGTAAGTAATTTTATTTTTCCCAATGGGAAACTTTGTTTACAGACAGGATAAAATCCACTCACATCCACCGAGCATGACGATCTGATAGAATCCCCAATATAAAACCACTAAGGAAATAAAAAACATTCAAATGAAATAAAAAAAAGTAAAACGTGCCCAAAATTATCCTTCAATGATTATAAACACCCAAAATAAAAACATTTAAAAAAGAATAAAAACCTACACAAATTAAGATCATTCAATAAATCATACATTCAATATCATTAACAACATGCTCTAAATGAATTTTTCTTTTGATCAACAGTGTGATTGGAAGTTTCTATGATTACCAGCAAATCAGAAATTCCATGAGCCCTGTCTTTTTCAGAGAAAAACCTGAATGCGTTTCATCATACACGTTCCTTTAAATGGATTTTATTGACTTTTGTAATGAAAATGCAAAACAACTACATTCTGTCATGAGAAGCTCCAGGCTGGAAAAGAGAGCTGTGAAGTGCAATTCCTCAGCCTCAGTATCCTGCAGGTGAACAGCAACTCCAGAAAAATACATGTTATGTCAGTGTGACATCAAAGCGATTCAGGAGCACAGAGTTTTAAGGTCAAACACTTGCATAGTGTTGATTTAAATGATTAGACTTTTGTAATATTTTAACAGAACGTGGGCTGCATGAGCACAAACTGTCTACATGCCAGATCTCGGTGGTTTTCTTCTCCTCTCTCACTTAATGCTGCTCTAAGTTCAGTCCTCTTTCAGCTGTGCTTTGTTGGGTCAGGACATTGTGCTTAAACAACTCTGGCATGCTGTAAGTGAGCATGCAACCAGTGGATAGATATGTTGCGGAATAGTGTTCATTGGAAATGTAGAGACGGCACTGCCCGGAAAAATAACCGAGCTGATTTGCTTCATTTATCATCTGCCAAACTGGCCAAAGAGTTGTGATTTATATTTGCCAAAATGAATTTTAACCCATATTTGGCAGATTGAAGGGTTAATTGAGAGCCCTGCTTACAAATTTCATCCGGTAATCTGATGATAAGTCAGGGCTGCCACACACAGCACGTTCTGACAAGAGGAAGAGAAAAATAGAGACAGAATATAGAGTAAAATAGAGAATATATGCGTGATATAGAGTAAAAGAAACAAGTTTTAAGATGTTTGTTGAAGAAATACAAAAAAGTGAAAGTGAAATAAAATGTTTTCCTCATCACACAGGGAGAAAATGATAGAAAGCTGTATGTTAATGCATGAAACCTTGAGTTTTGGAGAAGCTTTAATAGCAGCTGTGAGTGAACAGGAACACTGAGTTGGCTCAGAAGCTTCGTGTTTACTTGTTTAACTCAGCTACGTTGGCCAGAAAAGACTTGTTAGTTTATGTGGTGTGTGCAGATCCTTCAAACATGAAAAGCTTAAACTTTGCTGCTAAAAGAATTTTTTTCTTTAATCAAACCAAATAAAAATGAACTCCTGACCCACTTTCTTGTTTTTCCACACATCACTCTGTTGACATCCCTTATTTGCTCGGAAAAAAAAGAGAAAAGAAATATGAATCATCCTGAACAAACTAAGAAAAATAAACATTAACAAAAAGTTAAATAGAAAAAAAAAAGCTTACCTTTAACTCCGTTTTCAGCATATCTGTGTATAGGTACCTCAGAGACGGGGGTTTGGGGGGAAGCGGTGATATATTTGCATGCTCACGGTTACTTTGTGTAATGTTAATCTGTCAGAAACATCAACATTAGCACCTGTTTGCTTATTTCTTTACGTCTGGTTTGCCTTTATTTGCAAATATCCATCAGTTAGGACATCACACTCAAGCTGTGTAGCAGAAAAGTGTTGGATAGATTGCTGCTACATAATGATTAACAGTCTCCAAATAAACTGAGCGACCATTGTTTTGGTTTTGGCACCACAACCAAAGGGAAAATCAGCCCACTGAGCATGCTCAGAAGGCTGTTCTCTTGTATTTTAATGTGTCATTTATGCACGCATAATAAACTTCAGCATTCTCGTCTGGACAAAGATATTTGGAAAACAAAGTTATTGTGGACATAAATTATTTTTTACAATTTGAGGGGAAAATATAGATTTAAAAAGTATCCTGAATGGTTTAGTCAAGTCTTAAGATTCAATGTATTGCTTGTCTGCAATTGTTTTCTATAAAAGACTCACTTTCCTCTCCACAGAGAGGAATTAACATTTCTGGAGATGTCATTCTTCAGAGAGATTTTTTTTGTCAGCTGCCTTTGTACTGGAGCAGTTTGTTACTCAACCTTTGTCTTCAAAGCTTCTGCAGGTGTTCTGATGAATCTGTGTGAGATGACTAACTGGACCTAGTCATTTTCTAACATTATAAACCCTCATAGACTGGGAGCAATCTTGTACCAAGGATATTCATGCTGTCATTTATAAATGTCATCCCTACGGTGGCTGAGAAGTGCAAAACCCATAAAAAAAAAAACACATTAACAAAACAAATTATATTTTGAAAAAACATTTATATTTAATTAAATGCATATTTAATAAAACACAATTAACATTTTAGAAAGACAAATTTACATTTAAAGAAACAAAACTGCATTCTATGCAGATCAGCATTTGTCTCATTTTCCTGCAAAAAAGTCTTGTAATCCACGGTTTTATTCAACCATTCGTGTTTGTGAAGTCTCTTTCTGAACACGTACCTTGATTGGTATCCACTTGTTTCAAAGATGATTTATAAATGCCAGGTGGTGATGTTAAAACAGCTGATAATGTTTTTATATGCAGCTGCAAACGCTGAGATTGTGAATGTTGCTTTATGAGGCAAAGTGTCCAACGTTCACTAGTGCAGAGTTGACCATATTAAAACTTAAACGGCAAGTAGAAGAGACTCAAGCACACATCTTAATTAAGGATCCAATTTTTATTCTTCTCTCTTGAATTAAACATAATTGATGCTACACTGAAAATGATTCCCTTTTCACAACCGGATTCAACGGCACCATTTCAGGTGAACGGCCGCTGCAGCTCCACAGCTTCTTCCATACTTCCCAGTTCATGCTGCAACTGTGGGTCCACTGATTTTTAGTTGGTCATTCTTCTTGTATCTTCTCAAAATCTGATATTTCAGTTCCTGTGGGCATTTTTTTCCTAAGCAGAGTCATGATACTACCCTTGGGTCCAAAACTTGGCAAGTTCTTAGCTTTGATTACTGTCTCAAACTGGTCAATAAAAAGACTTACTGCACAGCTTTAAGCAACAACAAACGGAGCGCTGGCCGAATCTAGGCCAATTTTTTTAAACAACAAAAAAAAAGAGTAACCCAAGACCCTCCTTTAATCACATACACTTTGCTTAAAAACTCATTTCAAATCTCCACACATAGAAAATGTTGACTCCACTGAACAACGGACAAGATTGTGCTTCTGGCTGCATGCACGGCAATCTCTCTTCGCTCTGTGGCAGCTCAACAGCAGCAGCAGTAGACAAACGGAGGGGGGCGAAGGACGGCGCGAGTTAGCGCGGAGAGAGACAAGCGCTCTCATCAGTGACGGGCTCACCGGCTGCGTGGACAGAGCTGTGGCGCAGGAGGAGGAGAAGACGTGCAACGGGGGGACAAGCTGCCTGAAAACTGGAGGAAAAGGCGCAAGAGAGGGTGGCGGGATAAACAGAGCAATCACAGAGGAGAGAGAAGTCATTCAGAACAGGAGGAAGGGGGAGGAACCAGGCAAGGACACAGAGGGAGGAAAGCGCACAGAGAAGCTTTTCCTGATGGGGAGAAAAGCAGGAGAGTGCATGCATGAAGTGGAAAAGAAGAAGAGGAGGAGGAGAGGGAGCCCGACAGGAGGTCGAGATTACAGCGCTTGACTGACATAAGAGAGAAGAGAAGGAGGAGCGTGAGGGCAAGTTGATGGATTTGATTTGGAGGGAGTATTTTTAGAAGGAGAATCGGAGACATGAGAGGAATACTGAGATGAAAGATGCTGTGTTTGAGTCGGGAGAAAAACTAGGAAGGAATAAGAGAGAATAGCAGAGGACAGATAAAAGAAGGGGGAGAGATGTTGAGATCAGAGTGTGACAGAACAGATTAGCTGGTCTGGTTTCCTGCAGGAAACTACTGAGCGTGTCCGTGAATGTGCACAAGTGCCTTCTTCCCCCTGTGGAAGTGCGGCGTTGTGTTTGTAACTGTGGCAGAGGAAAGTGCCCTGTGGCCACCTGAAGAAGCCAACGCCGCCGGTTGAAACCCGGCACAAAGAGAGGCGAGGAGCACATCAGTGATACCACAAAGTCAAGACATCTAAAGTGGGACAGAAAACAGACGAGCGTGGGAGACCTGTGTGAGTTCAATTAAAGCTTTGCACTTTAAAGTAACAAGAAACTGATTGCTGTCTGTGGCTGACAGACACAACTCGTAAGAAGAGAAGTCACATCGCTGGAACAAGGCAAGATCTTCTCCGACACGCTGCGCCACACCAACCAAACCCCCCCACTGTCATCTCATTTTAATTAACCTTCCCTTCTCTCATTTGTTTTCCGTCGTCTCTGCTAAGCTTGTGGTATTTTGTATGCTGCCCTCTCCCTCTCTCCTCCCCTCCCTCCTCTCTTTTGCTTTGCACTCTCTGTCTCATCCTCTCCTGTTCACTGTCACACTAACTGCTGTGGATGCTGGACTCACTCATGTAGAAGACACGTTGCTCAGAGCACATTTGCCTTTCTGATGTTTTCTCCCCTTCCCCTGCTGGGTTGGATGATCGGAGCATGATCAGACCGAGACCGGGAGAGAAGACCAACAAGTAGCTGAGCAGAGTTCATCGCAGCTCCAGCAGCACCGGGAGAGGACGACTTGTGAACGTATAGCATTGACCTGGAGGTACTTTTACATGTGGCTGTGTTATTTGGGGTAAGACTGGATGGGTTAATTGCATTCACAAGGCAAAACACATATTCATGTGTGGATTACAGTAGTGGATTTATCCTGGAGCTACATGTGGGCCCCAGCCCCGGAGGCCTGGCTAGGAAATGAGTCCTCTCCTGCGGTTGTAGGAGCACTGTGGGCAGCAATGGCCCTGGAGGGGCGCTGTCTCCGGAGGGGATCCCCGGCCATGATCAGAAGGGGTCGTCAGAGGCGTCGCACTAAGCCGACTCTGGCTCAGGTCACATCCACTTTGCTGTCAAGGACACGCCTACACGGCCTGAGGTATGTTTGCATCCCTGGTGGCTCTTTGGGTCGCAGGGCCTTCTGGCTGCTGGCCCTCTGCACCTCCCTGGGGTTGCTTTTATCCTGGTCCTCTAACCGTCTGCTCCACTGGCTCTCCTTCCCCACATATACCCGGGTTCACACTGAATGGGCCAAAGAACTGGCCTTCCCCACAGTCACAATCTGCAACAATAACCCTATTCGCATCTACAAACTCACCAAGAGCGACCTGTACTTTGCCGGCCACTGGCTCGGACTGCTGCTGGCCAACCGGACAGTCAGGCCCCTGGTTTTTGACTTGCTTCAGGAGGACCGTCGGGCCTGGTTCAGAAAATTGTCAGACTTCAGGCTCTTTCTGCCTCCCAGAAACTTTGAGGGAACCAACCTGGAGTTTATGGACAGACTGAGCCACCAACTGGATGACATGCTGCTATCGTGCAAATACAGAGGAGAGCCCTGCGGAGCTCACAACTTCTCCTCGGTAAGTCCATCTTCCACCGTTGTGTTTCCTGAGAAGTTTATCACCATCACCATACAGCAAAGCAACCCGCTCTCTCATCCTGTGTTTCCACATTTCTAGACTTTTTCTTTACTTTCAATGACCTTGGCCTGAACATGAGGTAGGTCAAACGTTACAATATGTTCACATCCTGCTGAAACAATGTTAGATCATTATCTTTTGGAAGACATTTGTTTTCCATACTTAATGTGAACGTTTTCTCCTTCATCCTGTTCAAGTAGAATCAGGATGGACAACACAGAGTAAAGGAGGGCAGTTTCTAAAAGGCGTGATAACACAAAGTGTATCTATGGCGATATTCTAACATGGCTGAAATGAGTTATTATGGGCTTATGGTGAATCAACTCCTACGAATCAAAAACATAGTTTTATTTGGTGCAAACCTTCCAGAGCAGTGTACTGCCTCTGCATCTAATCACTCTCATATTCAACTAGTTTTTGTTCTGTTTTGATTGTTAAGGTTAGAAGATGTCTGTGCCCACTCTTCCTCCCTGGGCATGCTTAAACCACAACAGCTGTTTTCTCCGTTGCGGTTTTCTGGACCTTTTTTTCTTTTTTTTCTCTTTCCACTGAGGCTGAGATTTACAGGCTGGAACTAGAGTATTTCAGGGATGCAGTAATGTGATCGACCACACCGTTTTTTTTTTTTTTTTGAGTTGAATATGCATCCTGAAACCACAGAAACAATGTTTATGGAAAGCCACTTTCTACCTTTGTTGTTGCAGATAATTGATTAAATCTAAAAACAACAGAAGCTGGAGTGGAGGCTGGTGGAGCAACATGGTTGTATAATCTTTAACCCCTGGAGTCCAGGTTAGATTATTTATCAGCGTGGGGTGAATATTTGTTGCATCTATTTTAATTTAAGTTTAGGTACGCTAAAGTCTTTGGTTAGGTTTAGGACAGATCTTCAACAGGGGGGTCAGAAATTTTGGATGATTAAACTGTTTTTATTTTCAATATTTTCTTTCCCCACAAATTTCAATCCACATCAACATGAATCCAACATATTGTAGTGAGTGGATGAACGGAGGCAGAAGATATTTCAGTCAGAATTGCACACATTCAGTGACACACAGCGACAATCTCAAGCTGGGCACCAGTTCACTCACAGCACAAGACCAGCCGAGACCTGTCCCTTCAAGCCTCCTGCACATAAAGATGAGGACCCACCCCGACTACTACTGTGACTATCATAAGGCTGTATGTTACATGCTGGCTCTGTCAGGTTCCCCATGATTGGCTTATTCTGTTACCAGCTGACTATGGTCTAAAACACAACGATGCACTCACCAATATTAATTCAGAAAAAGTCAAATAAAGATAAACAAGACAAATCAATGGAAAGCACAATGTAATTTACTCCAAACAGCAGCTCTGATCCACAACAGCCAGCTACTAAGACCCGTATGTTATGATGCATTTATAAACAAGAGAGAGAGCCTGAACATCAGATACCATGGGTGAAAATGCAAGAGGTGACGCAGCACCTGCTGCTGATTTAGCAGCTGATAAATGTGTGGATGAGAGAAGACCCGAAAATGTACAGATTATTATCTCAAGTTTGGATTTACCTTCAAGGAGACAGATGGCATTAAATTACCAATGTGTACCAAATATATCACTGAGTGGCAGCTTTAAAACATGGACTCATTTCACTTGTGAAAGATGGGACTCCACAAGTGATTTGGATGCACGCCATGATACACAGGGAGTCGCTTGTTGTCAAAGACATGAGTGCTGAACTGACAGATGTCAATATAGTCAAGAAGGGTGCTTTGCATCTCTTCTATCTGTGTTGCTGTGGGAGAAAAGACTGTGCTCCACAACCACTGTGTCCCATGGCTATGTGGAACAGTGTTGTTATGCTGGAATTATGCACATTTATCTGGGTGATTTTTACTTCGCTGAAAGCTCACAGAGCTGCTGCACACAGTGACAACCTGCACATCGTAATGACATTTTCACTGAGCCAAACAAAGTTAACAATTATGTGCAAGGTGGCAGTGCACATGCCAATCAGCTGTATGATGGCCCCTGCTCCATCTCTGCATCCACCCTTGGCCTGGTTTAGGGTCCACAAATACATGGTGAGATTGACGAAAAGAACAGTCCTGGTTTTTAATGTTTTCTAAGTTAGGTTTATCCAAAATTCCTCAGCCTGTCACATGAAAACCGACATAGTGGAAGAGAGATTATTTTGCGTTCTGTGGCCCCAAACGAGCCAATTTAAACACATAACTTTCCTCCTTCTCACAAAGCCGTGATAATCCTCATCATTTAATGGTTTTCATGAATTTGTTCTATAATTGTTCCTGTGGTGATTGCTGCCCCCTCTTTCTACACTTGTGTTATATTTGTGGAGAAGTTTAGCAAACTAAATAACTAATAGTATTATTTATTAGCAGCTTTTACAAGTAACTTTTTTAAAATTCACTTTACATTAATTAGTTGCACAGATTAGATGGTGAGAGAGTGAGAAAGTACAACATACTGCACATATACCGATGGGATGACAACTGTCCATCTATGAAGCACATAAAGATTAACTCTACACATCAAAGTCTACTTACAGGTCTTGAGGGATACTTAAGGATGCATGGAGGGGGAAAGCTGTTTTAAGTTGGCTTTTGGCACTGATTCATCTCTTCTAAAGGAAGCTGTGTCAGATCAGATAAATTGCCTGAACTGACGTCTCTTTGGCTGGAATTGAAGACAACAGTTGGGGTTTAAAGGAAGTGGATTTATCAGCCGTCTGCAGCCCTCTGCATTTGCATAACCTGCGACTTGGGTAACAAACCCAAAAGTCTGCTCTAACTGTCAATGGTCAAGTGGGATTGTGGAAAGTGTAGGCTTCAACATATCTGGTTCTACCTCTTAAACTTTAAGCCTTTCTTTAAATGAACTCATTTAATGCAACATGTGATGGTGAGTTTGACGTGACCTTGTCAGTTAATGCTGAGAGAGAGAGGGAGACAGACAGAGAGAGTCCTGAAATATATTTTCTACAAGGTCCAGCTGCACTCTGTTCTGGTTCTGGTCCTGTTTGCCTCTGGCTCCAACTGAGAACTGATGTCTTCTCCTCAGCCACCACATGATATGGCTCAGTTTTTCATGTTCCAGCTCATTTAAACCTCATATGGTTTTCTTCCCTTTATCGGCCTCTCTGTTCAAAGACAAAACCAGTCACACATGAAATTTAACTATCCGTATTATCATCTGGAAGGTGATTTTATACTTTCTGTCATTCATTTATCATATATATGTATTTATATATTTACTAGATACAGTTTAAAGCTCTTTTTAAATGTGCTGGTACTGAGCAAAATCAAGTGCAAATGTTTAAAAATGCTCTTTAAAACATTTTTTCTAACCCATTTAAAAAAAAATATTTAAAAAGTGCTCAAATTCAGTGGTAAATAAAAGATTAGATTTGATCAGGTTTCCTTCAAAGGAACCGTTTAACTTCAAGGCAGTGTTCCATATCCCAGCTGTGTGAATGATTTTATAAATAAAACATAACCAAAGATAAACTGGACATTTTAATACTTAAGAAAAAATATGTTTTAAACAGTATCACAGCAATAAGAATAACTTTTTGTTTTGTTTTTCAGTCCCACCATATAAAACTGTGGAGTGGTTTATAGTGACACCATACTAGTCAAAAACAAGGTTTATTTCAAAGCATATTTGATGGTAAAATCCTGTTTACGTCAAGAAGGTCCTCTGCAATAGATTTGCCACAGATTGCCTCGGCCAGTAAACCAGAGAGCAGACATGTTTGGGCCGAATCCGGTCTACTTTTGCCACTGATGGCTCAGTTACAGCACTGGCAGGTGTTGTGTGGGCCAGATGACCAGTTGCCAGCCTGACTTGGATTATGGCAAGTCTCCTGTGGGCCACACGTGGTCCAGATGTCAGTGGTTAGACTGGATGTGGATTATGGCAAGTTCTTTGTAGGCCAGAAGTGGTCCTGACACGGAAAACTTTGCAGGCCACATGTGGTGGTCATGTGGTCATGTCATTAATCAACACCGTAAGTCAAGGCCAAATATGGGCCAAACATATTTTGCTATCTGAGTAGGGACACATCTTCAGTCATGTACCCCAGCGTCACCGTGTGTTCAGCCTTATAATGACAAACCCTCTACTGAGGCAGGGCAACCTCAGCTTGATGAGACCTGGGTGTGTGTTCCTAACTTCTTGGGGCCCAGCTGGGGTCTTTGCTCATGATCCACAGCCACTAGCTGCAGCCACAGAAAAAAAAAGAAAAGAAAAGATGACCACATCATTGCATGTATAAACAATCCTGATGTGTTTTTCTTGTCTACATGATCGTGTTAAACATTTTCACAAAACCTGCATCAAATCAAGTCAAATAAAGACGGATCAGCTGCCTGCGTTTTACCATCATTTAGCTGACCAACCAGATTGGACCCTTCAGAACAAGGTCTTTAAAGAAACAGCTTAAATGGATCATTGTGGCCAGGGCACCTTTTTTTAAAAAAAAAAGTCAATCGCAGTGGCATTTTAATCTGGTTAAATAAAGGTTGAGATACATTAATCAAATGAAAAAATAATGAATAATATGAGAATTAAACATAAAGGCATCTTAAACATCCATTATAGAATTATGAACTAAAAAAATTGCATTAATATGATCTCTTTAAGTCATGTTCTACTGAATAAAGGCATTAGTATTCATTCATAACTTAATTTTATGCTTCAGAGTTGCATGGTATATTTTCAGAAATTGATCCAATGCGTAAATATGGCCGAGCAACAAGGCAGGAGGAGAGTTTCATCCACATCCTGCCTTGAATGGAAATGCCTTCCAGCCAGCTGCTGGGGACTTTCTGGCTTTGCAGCCCATTTACTGTCAAACTCAAATTCTCTTTTAGATAATTTATTCTCCTCATGCAGTTAAGGGCAGTAAACAAACAATCGTTTACCATTTTTAAGGATGGAATCAGTGATGAATCGCATTCTGTTACTGTTTACATCCAGTGGATGCCCCGGTGTTGGACACACAAGCTCGTGATTGCCTTTTGAAAGCGGCATGATTAACAAAGCTGACGGCATAAAATCTCTCCCCTCATTTCACTAAACTGCAGTATAAACAATGTTTAAGTGCATGATTTCATCAAACTGGATGAGTTGTTCCAGCTCTAGGGAGCACTGCTGCCCTTCCTGTCCACCTTGTCTTATCTTTTTGTCGTGTCAGAAACTAAACTAGGCTTGTCATGTAGGTATGTAATCAGCACAGAGCCCCACAGCGATTATCTGTTCAAATTATTTCGAAAGCTGACTCATTTCAGCACGGAGGCAGGCATTTTCCCACTTGTTTGAATTCAGATGGAAGCTCCAGCGCAGCATAAGGGAAGGTTGTGTTGTTTGCTTTGTTACCTCAATATTCACAGGTCACTGTCTGTGTCAAGGCGGAGCATTCAGCCGAGTGGAGAACAATGTGAAAAATCCAATCCCAATGTGAAGCCTGTGATGTCTCATAACTTGAGCATGAAGCTATCTGTGTGGATTTCAGTGTAAAACTCTAATAAGTTCACCCATGCTGAAAGACTTTTTCTCACACTTTATGTTTGAACATCGTGTACGAACGGCTCAGTCTGCTGATGGAAAAACATTTCCTGAAAGCAACCGCTGTGCTAACTTAAGAATCCAATCTTCCCAATCTCTTGGAAATATCAGCAAAACGGGTCAAATATGACGGAGGAAGCTGGGGCCGCCGCCTCACTGCAAACACAGCAGTGAGTAAGACTTTAAATTTAGCATGACATTCAAATGATTTGGTTATGGCATCAGCGGTATGCTGGATGCTTCTGTCCTGTCTTCTTTCTCATCTTGTTTTACCTTAAAAGAAGCTTCGTGCTGTTAGCGGGGCCTCACTGGTTTTTATTAATCTCATTAACGTCCTGCAGCAGTCAGCAAAGACTCCCCGAAGCCCGTTCATTATCGCTGCATTTAGAGCCTTGTCACTCAAATACCTAAAGTATACAACAGCTACAGTAAACGGGACATAAAGGAAGGCAGGTGCGTAGAAATGCAGGTAAATAAACAGGAATATTTGAGTTGTATGGGCACAGATTTGAACAATGGGATGTGTTATTGTTTTGGAGATTAAGTGTGGAGTCTACTTTTGGTCGGAGATGGTTATTACACACTTTCAAGTCCAGAGAACGCTTTGAACTGCCAGGCGGCAAGTGGTTTCAGGGGAGAGGAAGAAAAAAGGTATGACTACATGTTGAGAGAGAAAGGTAGCTGGCTGGGAATACAAATCGGTCCCATAACTCTGGCCGGTCCCCTTGCAGCAGCAGGGCTTCATGTGCTGAATCTACTGCATCGGATAGAGCTAGTAGCAGGCTGGCTAATCAATAAATCTATTAGATTCATGCTGTATTTTATGATGGTCTGTTTTGCTCCCGCATCTGCAGTAGTGTTGTACAGTCAGCTACCTCGCAGCGAGTCCCATCAGCGAGGATATGACGGAGCGGGAGAAGTGTGCCAAAGGCAGAGGCGAACCGTTCTCGCCGTCCTCAATAAAAGTAAATGATGCCTCAGCAAGCCGAGCCTCCATATGTGGCGCAGATACACATCTCCAGCCTGATTCTCAGAACCCCATCAGGACTAGATAACTGCACCCGCAATGACAAATTAAACAGCGGTCCGAGTTAGAGAGAAGCTCCTAATCACGCTGTAGGCAGGGAGTGTCTGGATAGCGTAATGTATCGGCTCTATCTCCACAGATATCTGCAGACACACAGAAACGCTGCACTCTTTAACTGACTGACTTCAGAAGGTTTGTTTAAGTGTATTTTTGGGGCTTTATTGTTATTCATGCTGCCTTGTCTTAATCACACCTGTTTGCAGCGGTGGAAATGATTATATGAGAGTCAAACATTTAATTCAAGGTTACATATCAATAAAAAGTTGCTATATTGCTATAGGTCTATTTAAAAACTGCTCTGCACACAGCCTGCTCAACACCAGATGGCAACAGGTAAAAGGAAGCTAGCAGGCATTTAGGATACGTCTGAATGAACCGTTATCCTGCTCTGCCTCTGCATTTACATACATGCATATTTAGATACTAACAAGTTTGCTGTCTTAGTTTAAATGTTGATAACACATCCCCGTTTAACACTGCCAAGAGTCTGTTCATGCAGGTTCAGTTTTATTAACCTGTGTAGGCGGTTTGTTAATAATAGTGTGGCATTAAAATGTGCTGAAGAAAGTAAACGCACGTTATTCACTGCAAAAGAGATAAAGGAACAAATCCTTCGCTTTATGATCACAAAAGGTAATGTTGAGTTCTAATCCTCTGAGAAAATGTTTAACATCTGCTGAATATTCTTCATTTTCTCTCTTGAAATAGGTGTGTGTGTGTGCTTTTAGTAGTTTAATGGATAGAAGCCGTAGCAGTGGATACCTTTCTGTTCTCTCTCAAATAGTGTTTTTACAGAGGGGCCCATTTATAGGATTCAATTTAATTTAGGATAGAAAATACACATCAGATTGGTTTGAATAAACTGTGGTGTGTGTATTAAACAGGTTGATCAGTGTTTTGGGTAAAATGTTTGCTACATGAGAATTTAATCTGCAGGAACTTCTTGTCAGCTGTACTTTTAATTTTATTTCCATTCCTCAGCTGTAATAATTTGCCGTTGCACTGCCTGTGCTTCAGACCTACAAAGGGGCTTATTTGCAAAGACTCCTCGAAGCCATCTTGAACAACGCCGAGCATTGGGGAGCCGCTGATTGAGATTTAAACACATCCCGGTATTAATGCTGGTGTCTGACCTTTTCATTGGGATTCTGTAAAGCAAGAACATAAGTATTGATTTGGACTGAAATGAACAAGAATCAGATGGAAGCTGCAGCTCCAACCAAAGAAATCTCATTACCTCAGGTTGCTCCTTGCTAACTACACTCCTCAGCTCCTATCAAATTTCCTCCTCCAGAAGGAATGGCTTGAGTGGTTTCATGCTCTCCAACTTTCCCTTTCCATCGGTAAACTACAACACAGTCGTTCCTTAATACAAACCACCACAGTACTTCTCATTCTCACACCACAACAGCTGGATGCAGCCAACATGCAGTGTCTGGACATGAACCCGAGGGCCACAAAGAACAGTCCCCTTATTCTGCTGATGTAATGTAAGACCTGAATGCAGATGAAAAGATTATACCTGGTTAGTATTCATGAGGTCACATTGATGCATAAACCACAAGACTTGTAAAAGGTTAGAGTTTGAAATAGAAAGCTAATGGATGATGCTCTCTTCTATGAATACCATTAGCCGAAGCTGTAGCCAATCTTCACCACTGTGTAAGAGGGATGTGCAAAGTTATGATAGATTAGCTGTGAATGGTAAGATCTGTTCTACAGGAAAGAGGGGAAAAAGAAAAACCTTTGTGTCCTGAGTATTTATGGAAGATACCCAGTACGAGTAGTAACAGGATGTGATTGCAGGATTTGAGAGCCACGTATGAGAAGCTTCCTTAAGCTCAAGTCTCACCACTCATTGCTTTTTCATGAGCTTCTTACACAAACATATTACTCTCAAGATATGTATGCTGCCCATGAATCAGATTCACTTCCAGGACCGCTGGCCAACAAGCACCCACTTCCACAGTTGTTTCAGTTTTGAGTGGATTTAACAAGGGTGGCTTTTAAAGACATGGACGAAATGGTTGCCCCCCCCCCCCCAAGAAAAACCCACAATCTTCCCTGAATAACTGGAAACTGACTAAAGTAATAACACATAAAAACTCACTGAAAATGAACCAATGAATTGTTGTTCAACAGAATCATTTTTAAAAACAAATTGCAGTTTTCTGGCCGATCACCGATCTTTAAGAAGCCCGACCCACCTATTCCGATTTTCCCGATACCAATTTCTTTTTCTTTTTTTCCCTTTTAATGACTTGTGTCACGGCTTCAAATGTCTTTGCTCAAAGTGTTTATGACCCTGAGCTTTTGTTAAAATGAGTACTTGCACAGCTCTTATTATCCTGAGGGGTGGTGTGCCATTCAAATACACATCTTACAGCAAAGCTCGCCTACAGGGAATCGGCAGCAGGCCTAACGGTAATGTGGGCTTCTCAGCATGTGATTCTTGCCTCTGTCCTCGATAGCTTTCTGCCCATGTAATCATTATTAAATATGCCCACATGTGCAAGACATTGAAATGTACAGAAAATTGAGGCAATTTGAGATTTTTTCACGTATTGCACTCAGTCTTCAGCTTCATATAAAAGCTGAGGTATAAAGAGGTACATACAGGATTAAAAGCTATATTCCACAATTTAACAGACCAGATAAAGGTTAAGAGCGTGCTTCCACTTTCATCCTACACACTTTTTAGACTTTGGTTCCACGCTGACTGGGAGATGGTTGTGGTTTTGCAGACCCAGGGCTGAATAATTTTTTTGGGCCGTTTCCTTCTTCAGATCTGTCTCCATGACATTTGCTGGTGCATAGTTTGAGTTGGGGGAAGTATAGCATTTGTAGGATGTTTCAGGACAACCTACTGCTGGGTATAAAAATATACGTTTATTGTCATGCTCACCCCGCCCTTCCTGAGCCAAGAGCGGCTGTGTATAGTCAAGCGTGTGTCGCTACATAAACTCCCACAGTCAGAGGAGTTACAGGCTTTATGGATCTACTTCTTCTTTAATGG
>JAOXYM010000022.1:19897564-19929852 GCA_028567055.1 Leptatherina wallacei | reverse complement strand
CGTCTCTTTGTTCTGTTGTTTATTTTGTTCTTTATATTCTTAAATGTGTATGGTTCTCTCTTGGGTATAGAAAGCTTTCTATATACTTCTTTGATATCCTTTCATTCACCAACCTTCCTTGTGAACAAATTAGTTCATAAGTCCTATTTCTGAACTTTTTACGAAGATTGTGATATTCACAAAACTCTTTGTATCTTTGATTTGCTGTCAGATAAGAACTAATCCTACAAACCCTCAGGAGTACTAAAACAGACTTTTGAGTGCTGATATGTTTGAACAAAGTCAGTATTTGTGTTGTGTCGTCACATCCCTTGTGGCACCGTGCGCACAGGTGGCTCTAGCTCGTTAGTACACCCCCCGCTGTGGCATTCAGCATTTATGGGGTCAAGACTTGATTTTGGTGTTATGATAAAGAAACAGCCGAAAATAAAATTTATATTTGAGAGATAGATAAATGACTTCAGAGTCTCATTAGAGTGAAGAACTCTGTTTCCTCTCATTATAAACGGCTGAATAAATTAGATGTGAACTTATGTGTCCCGCCAGCTCACCTGTATTCCTGCACAAGTTTTATCCAGACACTGTAAATATAGAAAGGTACATCAAGGGAGAAAAACAAACAGGTAAAATGAGATGTTTCACACACAGAAATAAGGCCAAGGAAGCTTGATCGACTGACAGGGGTTGCTGTCAGACTTGGCAAGATCAAAGTGGTTTTGAAGCTGTCGCTCTCTGTCGCGCTCACAGACACAAACCCTCCACACAATCAGACACACCGTTGGGTATGAGCACACCCCTGCAGGCTCAACACAGTTGTGCTAATCTCATGCACGGGAGCATGCAGATCATGTTAATCCCAGATGATACCGAACATGGAACATGAGACAACAGAGTGGCATCTTTGTTATGTCTTTAATCTTTCTGTCCTGCAGGGTATATGCTCCTCATGTTATCAGAACTCATGACTCTATCCATAACATAACAAGCATCAGGGTGAGAGATATAAAGTCAGGAATTAGCATTAGAAGCTTGAATAAATGAATTAACGACTGATCATTCTGTAAATGCAAGAGTCTACTTGCTGATTTAGATATTTGTAGAGGCGGGAAACAGATGCTGCTGATGCTGGAGCATCACCTACCGCTGAGGCCTCCACGTTTGTGTGCCTTTGACATTGAAGCACGTCAAATGTGCAGCAGCAGCAGAACCGAAGCACAAAATAACTCCTGAGCGAGAAGTTAATAATCTGGTTACACAGACCTCACTCCGCATCAGAACAGAAAACCTGAAATTCAGAATTTAGATCCGTCCCTCTCCCTGCTTTCATCCGCTGACAAGTAGAAACATAGAAGTGTGTTTCTCTAAGATTCTATGAAATATGGATGTGAATCGGCCGAGCTCAGCAAAAAATACCAGCCAGCCGTACTGTAAACGAAGTCACTACAGTGTATTCTGTGTGGGTGAAATAGTTTATTTTCAGGCTGTAATAGCATCCTTAAACAAATAAAAAGTAAACACAGAGCGGTAATCTGGATACATTTCGCAGCAGATTGTTGGCCAGCAACAGAGTTAGTTAAACGGAAGACATGGACGTAGCAAGCATGACGTCACCCTGCAGTGACTTACAGCTCACCGTAACCACCGTAACTCACTATATCTGCAGCCAGACTTTTAGAGAGTAAGAAAATGCTATAAATGGTGATCACTTCTGAGAAAACCTTCCAGTTTTACCATCAGTTTGGTGAATAATCCTTCTAATAATCTTCTATTTGTTATCTTTAACATTTAAAAACTAGAAAAAGTGCAGGGAATAGTGAGTGAGTCCAGTAAGTCCGGCTCTAACCCATCTACTGTTTAGGTTGTACAACTCAACCTAAACAGAAGATGTAACTGTATTTCTGCTTTAGAATGACGGATGCTCTCTTGCTGTGACTTTCCCAGTAGTGACATCTATTATTTAGGAGTGCTGCTATAACAGACGTGGCGCTGTGCTGTCATCACAACTCACTCACCCAGAGAGCAATATGTTTAGCATAATCAGCCCATAAGTATGAGGAAGGAGCTGCCTGGTGATGCCCAGAAGAAAGAATAGTCTCAGCTGTCTCTGAGCGCTCTTTTATGGTGGTGGACCGCAGTGGCCCTGAGCTGTCGATGGCTTCCTACGCTGTACCGCTCAGGACTGGGTCCCTCGTCGACTAAATCAGAGCAGAGGCGATCTCACGTTACGTAAAGTGGGATGAATGAAGTATTGTGTTGCATTTACTGCCATCTAAATAAAATGGGTTAACTATTATGTGAGCAAGAAGTTAATGATGTAAAGAAGTCTTTAACCCTTAAAACTCTGTTGGATCGCTTCTATTGTCAACGGTTTCTCAGTAACAGTCTTGTGTAGCTCTGTAGGGTGAATTGTGATGGATAGCTTACCCTTCAGGTGATCTACAGGAGTTTTAAAAGCATTTATATCTCATCTCGGAGGTTTACAATTAAACCACAAAATGCAGTGTTTACTCTGAGACCTTAAATGCTAAATCTACATGATAACATCTTTATTATTATATATTTTTGGAATACAGAAAAATAATTTTCACTATGTTGCTAAAACACCTCTGTTTTGACCTGGAAATGATGTCAGACCTAGTCACTTCCTTTCAACCAATTAGACAGCTTAAACTGATGGTCCCAGCCAGCACGTCCATGTAGGGCCCATAAGGGTTCGATTTGGACTGCAGATAAGAGTCCCAAGTGGATTTGTCTGCAGGTCCACACTTCCTCACCTGTGTTTGCCCATATGGGTTTAGAGTTGGTTCTGACTTGACTGCCTATGTGGGACCCTTTAAATTTTCCCTGTTTGGTTCAGTTTGTAGCTCAACTGGTTGAGCACCCGCCTCACGTACAGAGGCTACAGTTCCTCGGTGCAGCCGGTCCTGGCTTTAGTCCCGGCCTAGGACCCTTGTCTGTGTCATTCCCCGCTCTCTCTCTGATCCTATACCTATCTAGCTACTGTTGAATAAAGGCCACTAGAGCCCAAAAATCCTTAAAAAAGAAATAAATTTGCGCATCCACATCCCTTTATGAGGTTCATACTAAAACCACATGGCAATATTGCAAAATTTGTCCAGTTAAAGCCCATGTCCAATCAGTACCCACATCGCCCATATTTAACCCTTATGGGCCCCATCATGGACATGCTGGCTGGGGTGAAAAGTAGTTGCAGCACTGATGTGTGCTGCAGTTATTTATCTTATTTAACAACTCATAAACATATTTAGGTGTTTAGTGCTTCTTTGTTTATGAAATTACATTTTCGATGCTTCGATATTTGCAGAGAAATAAATAACTTTGTCTCCATTAACTGCTCTTGTGCATTGCATCGTTTTTGTGTTTAAAAGAAAAACTGTGATGATTCTTTAGCTAAAAAAGATACCGCAGTTTCCTTCTGATGGTGGTTTTTAAAGTAAACCCTCCAGTAATTAGTCATTTCAAGCACATCTTAGCAAAACCCTGCTTTCACTTAGTATTTCAATCTTCTGTCATCATCACCTCACCTCTTCCCCTGAGGATTCATGATGTGCAGAAAGAACGTTGGTCCTGACAGCAGTGTTCAGCAGAGGCTGAGCTGTCCTTCTGAAGGACAGGTGCTTTTAGCCCCTCAGGGGCTTTACTGGACAGAGGACAGGAAGAGGACATGCTGGAGCTGTCATCATTGATGATGGTAGCTTTCCAAAAGCTTAAACCAAATGCACTGAGATAAAAAGAGCTGAAGCTCAGGAGCATGAGACGGGCAGGCTGTGATGAGCCAGATCCTGTGCTGACTGAGCCTACCCTGGCGTAACCAAACCATATCAAAGGTCTCTGCTCAAAACTGATAGATGACCAGAAATATTTCCACTTTTCAAAATGGAGCACACAGGATAATATGCCTCTTTGATGTCCCCCTTCACCAGCTGGCAACATTAAAACTTCACTGGTTTCATTTTGTTGTGGTGAGTTTCCCACCGGCCCTACATCGTTCAGGATGCAGTTTTCGTCCCGCATCCTTATTTACCTGAAATATTGTACAGCGCTGTCACCAGCTCTAATTACTTATCAGACCTCGTTGTTTCTGTTTAGTAGCTTCAAGCTTCATTTGAATCAGTGTGGGAGGAGGAGTGTAGTGATGTATTAATCATGAACAATAAAGCAGGTTTTTGTATATATGAAAAAGCAAAGATGGTGGGGTATGTTCCAGATTACCCTTTCTTGACATTTTTTCTTCCGCTAGCTTTGACATAAATCCCCCTGATTGAGGAAATAAAAGAGTTGTCTGCATAAATACCACATGGAGGCTGCTGGAGCAACGAAGCATCACACATTGGTTTGATTTCACAGCTCCTTAAACAAACAACAGCTAAAAGCAGCTTTGAGAGTCCATCATTCGCTGCAGTCCAGATTGTATTTTACACTGATTACACCAGCACAGATAGATCTGAAACGGTAAGATTATATGACAGAAGACTAAAAGTGTGATGTTTTGTTGCTAATCTTGCTAAAACAGTTATATAACCTCATTCTATAGACAGATGAGAGGCAACACGCTTTAAGCTCAGAATGATTCATTTCTGTCAGAGTTTAAGTATCAATTTGTTTGTTGTCCATGTAAAAGTACTTCTGTCTTTGTACTCCCCAGCTTCTGAAAGATTAAATCATATTTCAGTTCAGGTTTCACCATGAAGCTATTTATTATCTATTAATCAACAAGGACACACACATCCAGTTAGTGCTAAAGCAGATGAAAATCATAAACAAGGCTATCAGGAAGTAGGATTTCACCATTGGGCTTCATCAGTCACAGACGACGCCCATCTTACATGGCACGCATTTGTGAACAATTGTAGAAGAGTCCATCCTTATCCATCAACTTTACTAATAAGCATGAGTACAAAAACTGTGCAGAAAACCCAATGGAAATACCAGTGCCGGTTGCTAGCCACTGGCCCATAAACATCTCTGTTTCGTCATTATGGGGTCAGAAGCATCACTCTTTCAGATCAGTGTGCTTGTGTTCATCTTGGAAATTATTTAGTGGTTAGATTGATGTGAGTAATGCTTCCAGCTCCACCATCTCACCCAATCATTGTCACTTTCTCTCTAAAATATTGAAAATGCTGATGGCAGAAGGGAGAGTGTTTCACAAACCAACGAGTGGCATTGCAGATGTTATGAGTGTCTCACTGCTGACGCAGCATTGTGAAAGACACTGGAAACCATAAGTGACTTGAGATGACTGGGATTTGTTCATAGTTTTTACAAATATAGGAGGAAGTATCCACTTTCATTCCTCTCTTAAATAAAAGGACTCTGCTATCCCCATTGACCTCATAGAACTGTTGGTCTAAAGCAGTGATTCCTAACCATGTTTGAGACTTAAGAACCACCTAGAGGGCCACAAAAAACATTCAGTTTTGCACCTGAGGACAGCAGGACCATTTAGGTTATCAATTTAACCCTATAAAGCCAAACGTATCATATTTGATAAATACTGTTTCTGAGACATTTTGCATCACTTTATGGTAAAAGCTTTACTCAAAAAGTATACAACATACTTGTCTTTTCCCCCCTAATGGATACCAGTAAGCATAAGACTACACTACAATATTTTTGACATGTCACACGGTAATAAATGCTAGATATACAAAAAAAAAAGTAAATTTTTTTCCACATTTTGTTAAAGGACCGAATAAAGACTTTTCTCGCCAGTTTTTCTTGGGTTGGGCTTTAAAGGGTTAAGGAGCAAGAGATGTTACTCTATCCGTTAGATGCTCAGTTACAATACAGCTTCCCACCATGTGGTGGCCGCAATGCATCAAACTCCAATTAGCAGAAGACACCCAGCTAGCTGCTACAATGTAGCATGTTATGTATGTAAACCAAAAAAATTGAAGACTAAAAGTGGTCCCCAACCCCCTAAACAGCATAAGTTTTGCACAAGTAAAATTCAGTTAATTCAGTATGCTTTGTAAACTGAGACTAGGCGGAGCCATGAGCGTGTCGTGTGAGCTAACGCTATCCAGCACTGAAGCCTTCAACAGTAAAACCAAACACCCAAGGCTTGGGAAAGCTGGGGGTAAAAAAATGGAAAGGACAACAACAAATACACACAAAAGAGGAAAGAAAAATGAGCTACAGATGCAGAAAATGTCTGTCAAATTTATTTAAAACATGAATAATTTGATTTTTTTATTTAAATAAAATATAATTTTTATTTAGTCTATTTAATTTGAACTTTTTATTGTTTTGAATATATTTTTTCAATGTATCAAGTTTCCATTTTTATTCTGTTTTTCTTTATTCCCCTTTTTTTTTGCTGTAGTAAAATCTGATAATTAGTTAATTTGTGTGAATATGCCTGACTTGAGCTTTGAAACATGTAGCAGCGTGAGTTTATTTTATGAATTATTAGTCTTTGTTGTCTTGGTGCAGGTTTACATCTCACTGAGTCATTTATTTAACATGATTCTAGCTTTTTAAGCTGTAAGTAGTTTTGGTTTAGTTGTAAAATAGAAATTAAACCCAGACTGAGATCAATCAGACCAACACAGTGTTAATATTTGAATGGCCCCAGTCCAATTCATACTGGAAAGCTGGGCCCCAAGTCAAAAATGTGAAGAGCCCCGGTCTACAGCACCTATTTGATCAGTGTAAAATCGCATACTTAGCAGTTAGCCACGTGAGCACCCAATTTCATAAAGGATTTCTCCATATCTGCAGCACTCGTTTGAGTCTTTGCTTCTGGAGAGACATTTTCAAAATAACTTCACAGATGGATCATTTGGATAAAGAAGTGTTGTTTAACTTGGCCTTCAGTTTCATCCCCACCCCTGTAAAGTTTTGAGACTGCATCTCATTTGATTTGCCATTAACGCAGAAATGCAAACTACACTATTCACAGTGTTTTTGTGTTGTTTCTGGGAACAGTAAATGACTCCAGGATCATATTTTACCATAATAACGCACCAAACTGAAAACTGCAGCAGCCACATCACGTCTCATAATTAGAGGACAATTAAAGATGGAGTCAGAAAGCCACAGCAACAATTATCCGTGTCCCCTCCCATCGTTAATGACTTGATCAAAGCAGCCCTCCTGATTCAAGGTGTCACCTGCCATATTTCCCTGAAAGTCACTGCTTTCAGGACAACAAACACCTCAGAACACGGCAGCTGGCAGCGTGTTTTACTTCCCGACTTGTAAAAGCTGAGTTAGTCTGCACTCTGATATCCCTTTTCATGTTTCTCTCCTCCTGTCAGCTTGATTTAGCATCACGAATGGTCAGCATGTTTTTTCTGAGCAGTGAAAGTATGACAGGTGGTATTTTGTTGATCCCATGTAAACATCACAATACTCTCCACCCACCCCGGTGGAGCTTGACATCGCAGCAGGTCTGCAGAGCTGTGATGGCAGGATTTTATCCGAGCCACTGTCTGCACTCAAACCTCGCAGGACCACATCAGAGGGATCAAATACCCTCTGCTACCCCATCTCTGTTCCTCTGTGTGAGTGTGAAGATGTAGATCTATGCATTTGTGTACTTTTACATTAGTGTATGTTTGCTCTAATGAACCACATTTTACACCATGTCATCATTTATAGGGCAAGTTTTAGCCTTTGGACAGATGACCTCCCATTTGACTGTTGAATATTTTGGTGTACAGAGGAGTTCATGGTGGACTCAGTGACTGCAAGGTGCCCTAATCATCACTCCTCCACCACCGTGCTTCACAGTTGGTGTGATGTGTTGCTGTGAGTTCTGCCCGAGCATTTCTGCTTTGGTCTCGTCTGTCTAAAGAACGTTGATCTAGAAGATAAAGCCTTACAAAAACAGCTGTCATGTTCCTTCTGAAAGAGTAGACTTTCCCCTGCAGCCTGTCAAAAAAGTCATACTTATTCAGTCCTTTTCTTATTTGACTGTCCACACACTCTAACATTTAATGAGCTAGCTGAGACCTACAGAGCCTGAAACATTGCTCTAGGCTTTTTTGCAATTACTCTGAACGTTGCACAGTCTCACCTTGGGGTGAGCTCGCAGGGCTATCCATTCCTGGGAAGATTGACAGCTGCCTTGAAGATTTTCTACTTGTGAATAACCTCTCTCACTTAAGAATGAAGGAGACAAAATTGTTTGGAAATGCCCTCAACACCCTTCCCAGATTGATGGGCAGAAAACAACAGCTTCTCTTGGATAATTTTTTGATGTCTTTCCTCCTTGGTGCTGTGTTTACATACACCTGAACATACTTATCCTCTCAAGTCCCATCGAAGCAGTTAGGCTGTTGTTCCCCTTAAAATGTACCTGAACGTGCAACCTGGTGACAACTTATTTTGACAGAAAACCTTAGAATTAAAGGAATGTTTTTCTTTTTCTAATTCAGCCCTGTTTATGAAGCAGGATGTAATATGACTGCTCTGATCAAGCAAGAAGAATATATATCATAGGCACCCTTCTGTTGTAGTCGTAAAGCGTATTGAATGAAACATGAGAGGCACAGCGAGCGTATAATCAATCATCTGTCTGTTGTGAAACAAAAGACTTATTGAGAACAGCTGTGTGTTTATATGGAGCACAAGCTGAGGCTTAACTTAAAACTAGAAGATAAGGTTTGTTTTTATACTCCCCCTCAACCCTGAACATGTTTCATATGTGGTCGAAATAGATGCTTCATAAACCATATTTAATCTTTGTAAAGTGAGAGCATAGGTTCCTATGGCAACACTGTCCAAAAGTATGCAAAATTAAGAAAGTAGTTGTCAGAAATGTTTTTTGTTTTTTCTCCATCACAATCAGCTGCCATTCAAGAACTATATTTAGTTTTGTGTTCCACCTCAGTCCAATCTTCAAGATGTCATGAGTCAAAAAGGATGATGAAACAAGTGGTTTCTCCTTCATTTAGTCATTTATAATAAATTTAATGGATCTCAATAGTTAACAAGGTGCTCTCGCCTTTAATACTGACAATGGCTGAGCAGCACGTAAGTGCCTCAGGACCCGGCCCATTTATTAGGTATTCTTTGTGATGTGGCTGAAAGAGTGCTGAGGTAAATAATTTAGTTCGGATGAATCAATCGCTCCAGAAAATGGAAGAGAAAAACCTTCTAATATGTAATGTAATGAGTCTGAGCTGCACAGTACTTCTAAGCCTCTGGTCTTTCTTTAAAATCATATAGGAGCATCTCCCACAAAGATCTACACACAGGTTTAAAAAATAAAGAATGTGCTCTGACACATTTCCATAATCATACATAGCTTCCTTCTTTTCTCAGATATAGGCTGCATGACTTCTCAGCACTACATCAGCCAAAGTTTCAGGTAAACTGGGGTGAAGAGAGAAATTGTGTGGAAATGTGCACATCCACGTACATGAATTATTAATCCAGGTAGGTAGGTGGGTGGGTGGGGTTAAACATTTTCTTCTTAGCTGACCACGGGTTGGTGCTGACAGACACAGCTCTTAGTCTCACTCTTAAATAATGCTTCTTCAGAAATGGTCACAAACTCATACAAAACAATGACCACTGGAGACACAGCGGGTGGATTTCGACCACAAACACCCAGAACTTAAACAGCCTGAAGGCTCGTCTGAGTTTTTATTTGTTCCTTCTTGCCACTGTGAAACAGAGATCAGTGTTTATTGTACAAAACCTGAAACTCCGTTCTTTTTGTTGTTGTTTATGTCATTATCTCAAGATCACCTTTTTTTTTTTAAATCTTATTACCTTGAGATAACCTGATTAATGTTATAATAAGATTAAATCATTATTGTGAGACAGAAAGGCTTAAATTGTCTAGATTATGGGTTAGTATATCTTGTTAGTTCTGCCTAGTGGCATTCATTTTCTGTGAACCATAAACAGAGGGATGGCCTGAAGGCTGCTGCCGGCTGAAGGGGTGTTGGTTTGCTTCTTATTGATGCCACTGTTGGTGTTGAAGAGCAGACATTCATCCAACTCCTCCCCAGCTGCTCAGACATCTGTAATGAACAATAAAATGAGCTGTTTACACAGGAATCTGTAATTATCAAACTCATTATAATCATCCTGTGATTTTGATTAAACAGATTGTGTTTTTTCTTGATAAGAGCTTCATGTATGTCAGGATCTGGAGAAAACCAGAGCAATTAACCCCAACATGAAAAAAATGAGGCGTTATTTCGGTGTGACAGAATAATTAACTCACGTGATCTGTAACAACTTATCACTTTGCTCTAATTTTATTGGTTGTTTTTCTTCATTTATCTTATTTATTTATGTACCCATGATTAGTCATGGTTGCTGCACCTCTGCTCCTTCATTGAACCATGTGGGCGACATCGAGCATGAGATTATTGAGATTAAAAGGCTGGAATAAAACATTGGGAATATTTCTCCTTCCCTAATCATAAATACTCGGCACTTTAAATCATCACAATAGAACTTTCACATGCTGGCGCCCCTAATGACGGCTGATCCAGCATCCGTCTTGTATCCTGTCTTGTCTCTGAGCTCTCTCCAGCCAATAAAAGCCGGTCCGATATTGACTCTTACTCTAACTTTCACTCGTTGTCAAAACCGATGTCAAATTTATTTCTGTATCACATTTAAAACAACAAGATTGGCCAAAGTGCTTTTATTTATAAAATCAATATACAAAAAGAAGACCCAATAAAATGAAACCTAAGAGTAAGCACATACAATAAAGCACAGGTGCCAAAGTCCAGCCCTCAAGAGCTACTATCCTGCTACTTTTAGACGCATCCCTTCTCCAATCAATCATTTTATTTATATAGTACATTTCATCTATGTGCTATGATTCTCCAACACACCTGAATCAAATGAATGGCTCATTACCTGGCCTCTGCAGAGCTGAATGACATGTGGATCAGGGAATTCAGTCATTTGATTCAGGTGTGTTGGAGAAGAGATGCGTCTAAAAGTTGCAGGATAGTAGCTCTCAAAAACTGGACTTGGGCATCCCTGCAATAACGTTACTAAAGCAAGTTAAATCAGACATCACAGTACAGAAATATAAACACATAATGTCACTTATACTGAACTCAAATGAAAAGCTGGGGTTAAAAAGTGCGTTTTGAAGGACTGTAGAGACTGCAGTGTGAATATCCAGGTTTTTCCAGAGTCTTGGAGCTGCCTGATCCCCTCTCAGCTTCAAACAGAACCTTGGTTTAACTAAAAACATCCCCAGATGGCAAACAATCCATCCATCCATTTTCTGTACCGCTTAATCCAAATCAGGGTCGCGGGTAGACTGGAGCCTATCCCAGCAATTATCAGGCGAGAGGCAGGGTACACCCTGGACAGGTCGCCAGTCCGTCGCAGGGCCAACACAGAGAGACAGACAACCATACACACACACACACACTCATTCCTAGGGAGAATTTAGAGTGACCAATTAACCTAACAGGCATGTCTTTGGACTGTGGGAGGAAGCCGGAGTACCCGGTGAGAACCCACGCATACACGGGGAGAACATGGAAACTCTACACAGAAAGGCCACTATTTCGAACCCCTCCCCAGCCCACATCTGCATTTTAGTTCATGTTTAACCATGTTTGACCTTCGCTGACAGCGTTGACTCCATCTGAGTGTGGCCGCCAAACCTCAGCCACATGACCACTACATGCGGCCCACAAGACACTTCTTTTAACCAACTTCCAGGCTGGGAACTGACATTTTGGACCACATCTGGCCAACACAACTCTTACCAGTGCTGTAACTGAGCCATAAATGCCAAACATAGCCTGGATTAGGCCCAAATGTGTGTCTCTGGGTCTGGTTGGATGACTTAAGTGATAAAAATGGAGATCAGATAAATAATATTTTGTCAAATAATTTAAGCATTGAAAGTAAGAAAAATACTTTTAAAATCAATGTGAAAATGTACAGTTAGCCAGTGTAAACCTGTGATGTGTTCATGCATTCAATGACCTGTTAAGACATGCAGCAGCATTCTGGACAAACTTCAAGCGATGAAGACACGACTTCTCAAGACCAAAGATCAAATTATTAACAATTTTTCTTTTCCTCTCTTCCATCAATAATGTTGTCTCATGTTTCTTTGTCAAATCAACCATATTGTGCTTTGAAAATGGCCAGAACGTGTTGGTATCCAATTGTTGGCGCGTGATGCGGTGCTGTTACAGGAAACACAGCTGGTGCACAATGAGCCATGCTGGGAAAAAAAAGTACAGTTTCTCAGCCTTAGGATGCTGCAGGGCAACGACGGCTCCAGGAACGTACATAATAAATGTCAGTAGAATGAGTCAGAAGCAGCGTTTAAGGTCATAAACTCGTGTAGCGTTGCTTTAAACCCTCTACAGAGGTTCTGGGGATTCTCAAAATTAATGCATCCCAAAAAAGGAATAATTTATCTCCTGCTGAACACTATCTAGCCATTTGTACCTTGGGTAGGTATCAGTGGAGGGATGAGGATTAAGGGAAATATTCCTCCGAAGACCGTGGCACAAAATACAGCTGCAGTCTAGTTCCTTTAGGCACATTTTGGCGGCATAATTCTTCAGGCTATTTGAAGGTTATGGTTACCGGGGAGAACATACCTTCCTCTGGTTACCTTTACACTAAAGACAGAAGTAACAGCCAGCTGATGGGCAGGAGACGGATCAAGAACATACTGTAAATTCACCAGATAAACTCCATCTAGTAGTTCTAAGAACGATGAAAAGGTTCCTGTGGTCCCAGAAGGCCTTATCTTACTGCAGCTTCACATAGTGACGTGATAAGCAGCTGAGAAGAGTGGAAAATAAAGTAGAATAATGTTAAGAGGAGAAGGAGAAAACAAGCAATATCTCCATCATTAGTGGTGACGATCTCATTTATTTCAGTCACATTAAAGCTGCGTTTACTTTGTCAGCGAGGAGGCTGTTTTCATGCAAATGCACATAGATCAGTGTTTTAAATCAAATCAGTTTGAGATGATTTGGATTATATTGGCGTTTTATCCAAAGCTGCCTGCGTTCACTCCCACGTGTGCACATGCACCTTTCTGTCATTCCCTTCAGCACACCTACACACGGATGCATCCACAGGAACCTGGGGGCAATCACCTCCCTGTCATATCACTTGTGTTTTTAATCAGAATTCATCACTACAACAACAACAGATATGTAACTGGGTGGGATATAAGAGCTGTTACACATTCAATGACAAATTTAAAAGAAAATGTAGCATTAGTTTAATTAAAAGATCTTTCAGGCCGAAGCTGCTGTGTTTATTCTCAGAAAGGCCATCATTTAGATTTATTTATTGCGACAAGCTCCAAAAATTCATCTTATTGAAGGCATGCCTTCTTGTCTCTCAAGCCTCATTAACAAGACACATGATGTCACACACACTCCGTGGTGTGTGTTGGGACATCCATCACAGCAAACAACCTTCATGGTGATTACTGCCGTAACTTATATCCATACGCAGAGCCTGAACTCATCTGTTCAGAGGGCCCTTGGTGCCTCATATGCACAGGGAAGCTGTAAGAGGCCGAAAGTCCAAGACAAGTGGTTTTATTCAGCCGAGGAATGGCAGCCATTATGCTTCCCATTTATGATCCACTTTCAGTTTGTAATCCAGGGAATTGACAAGTCACCCCACAGCAGATTTCCTTTTTAACCACATGCTATTCCCAAAATCACACTTCTAATTAGCCAAACGTTAACATTTTCCTGAGCGCAGCAGAGACTATAAATCTAGTTTAAAAGCTTATAAATAAGATGCATAAATGTCCCCAGAGATTTAATGCACCCTCACCCACTCAGCACAGCGTTTGTTGATTGCGAAGTCTCGCAGTCATTGTCTATTCAAAGCATCATAATATCATATTCAGCGTATCATACAGGGCAATTCACTGAGTAATGCAAATAAAAAAGTCCCTTAGTTCCTCACATAAATATTGAGAGCAGTTTCTGCTGTCAGCTTTCAGCAGAACATGCTCAGAATATCACAGACTCACATTTCCTGTTGAGTCAATGGGCCCAACTATATACGAAGAAACTAACAGTCTTTGTAATGAATGCCGGAGAGTGATCTTATCAGTGGTCCTGTGGTAATCTGCAGCCCCCCCTCACGTTCAGCTCTGCAGGCTAATAACAGCGGATCTGAGCTCACACATTATCACACCATGCATGCTTTTTCTTTCTGATAAACTCACCCTGCAGACCAATAAGCATAACAACCGCCTTCTGCCCCTGTTTTCCAATAGCGGCCGTGACTTGCATCCGATGACGGGGCAGCCTGGGTCAGGCCAGGCTCGTCTAATAATACTGATTAAGGGAAACAAGCTAAATGAATTCATCAAGGAAATGTTCATTAGCTTTCATTTAATCCAGGAAAAACCTACTGAGACCACCTCATTTATGGAGGTGCTCAGTTCACATCATTTTCCAATCAAGTGAAACAGTTTTTGTAAACACAATAATTAAAGTAAATCACACATCGCTCTGGAATTGCTGATTAAAGTAGTTTTTCTTTTTTTTTAAACAAATATATGATAATTTGAGCGGCAACCAACTTTTTGCTATGTGGAAATAGAGTGGTGGGAGAGCTTCCCCCAGTGAGAAAAGGAATACAACACAGCTCTGGTTATTCAGGGATGCAGAACTGTATGAAGTGCCTGGAAAGCTACAACTTAGACGTGGGATCTGAGGACACCACAGCCAGTAAATGATCATTGCATCGGTTCATTTGTTTTTCTTTCTAAGTAATACTGACTTCACAAGTCATCTCTTGGGTATAAGTATTGATTTGTTTGTATTGTGTCTATGATATTAACTCTATTGTCCTGGTTTGGTCTTGTAAAAGATAAATAAATTGAATTAGAATTTGAACAAAGGTTGAATAAATGAATAATAATGATACAGCAGCTCCTTCCTCTAGTGCAGATCCTTAGAGACGAGGTGCAATGCATGATGCATTTCTCTGCCTGTAAGGAGCGAAGTGACTTTAGAAGTTTTCCTCTTTATCTCTGCAACACACAATTTCTTTTCATTCATTTAAAGTTCATTTTGAAAACTTCAGAGCTTTTTATCGCTTTAAAGTCGTGGTTATTTTTACTCTGCTGCTTCGAATTGGCAATGATGTCTCTCCTGCCTGTCAGTCTTGTTTATTATTTCTGGATTTTTTTCGGGGATTATCTGGAAAACCCCCGAGACCCTCTCACAGCAGTCATTTTTAAATCTTATTTAACCCAAATGCCTGTTTGTGTTGTAACTGTTAGCTGTGCGATAAATCCGCGGCTGCTGTAAGCTGAACCGTGTCCCCGTGTGGCTCTTCACCTGCAGAGCTCTGACCTTTGTTTCCGTCACGACTGCGTTGCTCTGTATCAGCCTAGTCAGGAGGCAGAGCCATTGAGGCATACCAGGACATTTTCCACCTCTCTGAATCATCTGAAAAACATGTTGCATGTGCCATCTCCTATTCCCTGGCCTTTCATTTTTAAAATTATATGTTGTACTTTTTAAAAAATTAAATTTGGATAAGTCCACAAAAAAGTAGGTGAGGTAAGACTTGTGAAGGCAGATGTTTCTGCTCCAAACCCTCCCCAAGGTAACAGGATATGGTTGGATATTTTTTTAGTTGACAAGCTCTGAATCAGCTTCAACACAGACGGAGCATCTCCGGATGCATGGTTACAAATCTGTTCATCTCGGATCTTCAGAAACAGCGGCAGAGGCCTGATCGGTTGTTTTCAGCCCGAGATGAGTCTCAGCTGTGAGTAACATCGTCTGACAGGTCTGAGCTCCGACACGGCAGCCGAACAGGCCTCAACGTTTCTCTGGCAGTTCAGGAATATGGCCTTCCTCTGAGGCCACAGGCCAGAGCTCACGTCTTGGTGATTCAACATGTCGCTGCTCATCCTTCCCTCTGCACATAAAAACAACCTTCTGATGCTTTTCTCTCTGCAGTAGCACACAGACACACACGCCTCAATCTGACCTGAACACCTACAAAAGCAGCTGAGATGGAGATGGTCACATGTAGAAGAACACGGAGTGCAGATGATGCAGCGACTCCAGAACATGTCGATCCATGTTGACCAGCCGTGCTGCTTCACTCTGACACAGTAACACATATCTTGATTATGACACTTCTGTGGTTATCTCACATGTCTCAGCTTTCTTTTGAGACCACGATTAAACATACAGCCCCTGTAGTTGTGAACATATACTTTATTTATTTTGCGTTTGTCATTTTGGACAGGAGGGAGTAAAAATAGGCCTCGTAAAGAAGAGATTAAATGCATACTGAGACCCCACACTTAATTTAATCATGGAATACAATAAGACCACCAATAAATGGAGCAATTGCTGATACATTTATTATTTATCCTCAACATGTTTTGAATTTGTCATTTTTACTTGCTGGTCCAGAAAAGCTGCGAGTTTTATGACATTTCATTCTGTAAGTGTGAGGGGGATGTTTTGTTTATGTGGCATTTAAAAAAAGTGCCATTTTTTTCTTAGTGTGGCTTATGGTAAGCAGAGTTTTACACTCATAGGTTCAGTTTACTAACCACACACACACACACACACACACACACACACTCTCTCTCTCCCTCTCTCTCTCTCTCTCTCTCTCTCTCTCTCTCTCTCTTCTTCCTCTTGTTATTGAAAAACATAGAATCTTGCTTTTGACATTTAGCTGTAAATGTTTGGTCTCTCTGTAATATATCCTTATGCACCTACTTTATATCAAGCTTTCACTAACAGCAACACTGTTGTGCAGAAAAATCGATATATACTACATATTTTTTATTAAATGCGTTCTAATGAACTTAGTTATTACCAATGCTCAGAAATATCAATTTAATTTAATATTCGGCCATGACAGCATCAGCTACTCTTTATTGTAGTTGTCTAGGAGCTTGAGATTCACTTGCTTGTAATTTAACAGATGCACCCTGAGATTAGTTTTCTAATTGCTTAATTTTCAACAAACAAACAAATCATTAATCAGCCATTGCCAGCATTTGGAAGTCAGGCTAAAGTTGTAATCTGCTGCACTTGCCCCAGTTCTTTATCCACCATGTGGTAATTTGTTTGCAAGAAGACCTCCAGGATTTGTAGCGCATCCACTGGGTGTGAGTCTTAATGCGTCCCAACCAAACACACTTTCTGTTTTGGAGTAGAAATGTGTTAACATTTAGAATTCCTCTGAGAAGTGAATACGATTTTTAAATCTGTCCCATAAGGTTATCCTGACCTCCTCTTTCTTGTACTGACTGATACAAGTGAGACTTTTCATAAAAATATCCCATTTGAGACCATAATCTACAGCTGCAGCATCATTATCATTTGTTTTTAGATTGTTAGATTTGTGTATTTGCATCAGTGTGCCACAAAACTAAAACCACTAACAGTTAAAGTGTGTAACAGTGGTTGTCATGCTCTACTAGAAAACCTGGCAGAACATCAGTGAGACACAAGGAACATGATGAAGAGTTTCAAGATGTTCACCTGTTCTCCAAACTCCACACACACCAGTCTGATCTTCACAAAAGAGCCCAACCCTGACCCCACAACCCACGGGGCCCAAAGGACCCTCTGATACCAGACTCTTAAGGGCACCTAAGTAGTTCTTTGTCCACACAACGACTGGTACTTCTGGCATCATTGACATTACTATCAGGCAGGCGGCCATGATGCTGTGGCTGATTGGTTCATACACTGTGTGGAAACTTGGAAACTTTAAAGGTGCAGTGCAGTGCATAGTAGAAAACTTTCATATATCATTAAAAACTGTGTTTC
Source organism: Leptatherina wallacei (assembly GCA_028567055.1). Lineage (NCBI taxonomy): Eukaryota > Metazoa > Chordata > Actinopteri > Atheriniformes > Atherinidae > Leptatherina > Leptatherina wallacei. The sequence continues at coordinate 19,912,069 of JAOXYM010000022.1, read as the reverse complement.
TGTTCGTATCTAATCAGTTTACTAAAATCACTGTTATGTTTTTATTAGCTTAGAATGAGCTATTTATATCTACTAATATCTATATCTAGATAGTATCTATACCATTAATATCTGCCACCATTTTATTACTGTGTCTTTGAATGGACAAATAACTCTGTGTGAAGTCAGCTTTGTTTAATAGGCACTAGAGCACCTTCTGGGATAAGGAACCCCTTTAAAAAGCATGTAGAAGAAGACAGTACACATGTAAACAATTTTAGTTTCACAGTCTGAAGATACACCCACGTCTCTGGATCCATTTGCAGATGAAGACTTTTTCTGGTCTTGAAGAATTTCGACCACTGACAGCCACCGTCCATTCACAGATATTGTTGGCATTTAGTTATTGCTATGCTCATCTTCACCACTAGATGTCAGTAATTCAAACACACAGAACCTTTAAGGTCTTTTCAAGTAGCATTATTACCACAAGCATTGTTTGTAAATGACCTCATTTGAACCTTTATTTCTCAGCCTTTATGGAACTTATGAGGATGAAAGACAAACTAATAGGTTAGTTATCATGTTATTGTAAAATGTTTGGATTTGCTGTTTATTTTGAACAAACAAATTTTTTTAATGCTATAAAATATAGAATAATGAACATTTTAATATCAATACGAATTAAATAAGAATAAAATTATGAAAAGAAATTAAATGAAAAAAATTATTTAAAAAGTAAATAAAGATACATTTTTGTACGATAAATGCTGATTAATGAAAACTGTATAATTCTAAGTTTTGTGATTACATCATACAATGAGTTAAAAATGACCTTCATGGGCAACGTGTGCAGAGTCAATAACTGACATTTTGTTATCTTATTCTTTAGAAACTTTCTGTGGACTCCAGAGCCGGATGGGGGTGTATATCTGCAGTTAAACCTGCACGATACTGACATTACAGATAATCTGTCTTGCCATTAGCTCCATTTTTTTCTCTTTGCTTCAGAATCAGGTCAACAGCTACACGGCTCTGCTCTGCACCTTGATAACTTGCATAGCTCAACTTACAACAACTGCCTTCTCAAAACACTTGAATAAAGTAAGATGAGACAGATCAGAGAGAGTAAAGAACAGGAAGCCCGCTCTCCTCCCTCCTCCTATGAAATCGCAGCCTTCCTCTTTCGATGTGAGCTGCAGCTTTGTCATCAGCACGCTTGTCTGCTGAGAGAGATGTGAGTAAGCAAAGTCACATTGTGTTTATTTCTGGGTTCAGCCAACATGGACCCCAGCGTCTCAAACAAACAGCCCCACCTCAACATTTCACTGCCAGTTAGCTGCAATCCTCTGAGTAAGCTTTCAAATCCAGCAGGGTGTGTTGAGATGGGTGACGGATCTCTGCTCATTTTTATTTTTCAGAGTTTTCTTTTACAGGTTGTTTGTCAGTCTGTTGTCAGTCATGGCGTCCTGGTGGGATGAGCTCCTCCGACTGTAAGATCTGCCACTAGTGGAAATGGTTGTGTTTATTTGTGTGTGTGTGTGTGTGTGTGTGTAGCTGGTGTGCCTGCCTGAATTTGTGAATCTAGAGGGTGCAATGTTCTTGTCAGAACATGTTACGTAAAGTCTGACGTCCACTGGAGAAAGGAGGTCATGGATTTTAGATGTGCAGAGTTTGCCTTTATGAGAGAACAAAACCAGCTGCCAACCATTCGCATGCTATCATATAAAAATGTTTCTAACTCTCATCTATCCGGATTTATGCCTTCATGCTTTACGTGTCAGCCTTTTGCATCAGAACGAAGCTGATTGTTCGATTTATGTTTAAAACATTGACTCTGAGAAACATTGATGTTTAGTGATGCATGAAATGTTTAAGTGAGCCATAGGTGCCAGATAAAATTCATCAACAGTTACTGAGCATGAAACTCCAGACATTGCTCAAATAATCAACTCGTTAACCCTTTCATGTCAAGTGGTCACATCGATGGACGCCCATTTAACAGCTGTTTTCTAGTAAATGCATGGGTGAGGACGTTATATAAATTAGCCACTTTATTGGACGTTAGTAGGTCTGCCGATGCACTGCCACTCAATATATGAGAAAATATATATTTACATGCATTATGATAACCAAGTGATAAATGGTGCAGGCGCCCGGGGAGCAGTTAAGGGCCTTTGCTCATTGCCAGTCCAGGAACTTGAACCTGGGTCCTCCAACCCCTAGAACGCCTCTTTAACCACTGGGCCACAAACTCCCTCCTCGTCAAAAAGTCCCAACAGGTTTTTCCAAATCTTTCATAGCGCTCGGGTCATAATTAGCCATGATGTAGATGCAACGACCTCTTCTTCTACTTGTTTTTTCTTGGCAGTTTAAACGCAACGGTTCGGTGCATTGCCGCCATCAACTGGTCAGGAGTGTGGACCAAAATGTTCAAACGAGCCATCCCACGGAGGTTAATGTGTTAAATAAATCATCCTGTTAATTCCACTAATGAATCACTTTGCATTAACATGTTAACTTTGACAGCCCTGACATAGAAAATCTAAAAATAAATCAAAAAGAGTAGAAAAAAATCATTGTTGTATATGTCTGTAGAAGAGTTTATTTAAATTTTCATGCATGAAAGTGTTAAAGTCCACAGTGTTAGGCGGGGGAAGGTGGTCATACTGTTAGCAAAAGCTGCAAATACACCGAGATGATTTTACAAGTGAACTCTCCTTGAAAGTGGAGAGCTGGGATTATTGATCCGATGACAAAATATCTGCTCAGTAATACAGAAATTTAAACTCACTGCAGGACTCGAGCTTCTCCTCCTGACCAGAAAAGAGAAAATATTTCAGGAATAAATGTAAAAATCAGAAGGCGGCGGGTTTGCTGCTGTGTTTGACCTGATGTTCCAGAGCCGACATGAATGGCTGAAGCAGTGGGACCGGGTCATAAAGTTCCTCTTTCTGAAGTTTAAAAGTACAAGACAGAGTGGCGTCCCTCAACACGGCACAGCATAGATGTCAACCAAAACACAAAAAAATGCCCGATGATGACGTGGGGTGTGAATTTGCATCAAATGCGTGTACCGTTTGGAGCTGGTTTGAGCTGAATTTGTCCACTTTGTTTTAGTTCTTTCAGCCTGAAAGCAGATTGTCTTGGTTGGATAACCTTTTCTTCTTGTGTAAGGCAGTCGGTCCTTAGAGCGAGTAAAAATAAAGCTCTTTAAAATGAGTGATTGTGTAACCTGCGTGTAATCACAGGTCAGGTCACGGGGCTGATTGCTGCTGGTGGTCTGGTGAACTGCTGTATGTGGGCGTGCTGCAGGCAGGAAATCAGACCCGTGTGTAACACAGGAAATGATATACATCTTCATTTGCATGTGGAGCGAGGGGGGCGAGGTCCACTTGGAGACGCAGCCCTCATGGCAGGTGCGAGCTGATTTATTTAGAGCCGTCCATCTGTGTTTGGATCATCTGGGAGGCACGTTAATGCCAGGTGTGACCGGGGCCAGCCCGATCTGGAAGTCCCCGAAGAAAAGCGAATGTTTGATGTTTGCGACAGTTATTAAATGTGAAGATGAGCTAGAAAAGCTTTCAAAGATTTAATTAAGGAAGGAGCTTCCTTATTAACCAAAACTGAAATCCATTAAGTCATGTGCAGCCTGGGTTGTGTTTATGAACTCCCTGAATACCTGGTTCATTTATTGATTTATTGACGGCTGTGGTTAGGTGCCCGGCATGTCAGTGAAATGAACTGCGTACGCTCTTATGAAAACCAATAATATTCCGCTCTGTTGGAAGTGCTGTTTCACTTTTAGGGAAGTCTTAAAATAGTCTGCACTCCCTGGGCTCATCATTATTATTTCTCCCCCTCACTGACTCTGAGCTGGTTCGCTCTCGCCGTCTGTCCCCCTCCCGTCCCGCAGCATCTGACTCCCCCACCCCCCCACCCCTTGATTTTTCTGTGAGGTTTTATTCATGCACACCCTGCAGTAGAGTGTTTTCTGTCGAGGCGTTTTTATGATTCAAGCAGATGCTTGTTATAAATAATCAGTCAATCCATGGCGGGGTGCAGAAGATTCGCTGAGCCAGTGCAGCCTGCATCTGTTTGAATACCATTCTTCTGCGTATTAAACCAGGTGAGAGGAGCTCTGATGGCAGCCATGAAAAAAAAAAAAAACTCAGCAAATATGAAATAAATCACAGTCCAGTTTACCTTATCAGAAGCAGTGCAGGTGCAAATCTGCAAGAGGAAGCCATTTATTTTGTTCTCCTGTCATGAGTTTCAGAGTCGAGCCGATGACAAAGTAATGGAGAGAAAAAAAGAGAGGAAATGACAAGGATGGAGAGAAGTTGAGAGGCACTAACTTGACACCGCTTGTCATTCGCTGGAAGTCTTTTGATGTGAAGACTCCTGGCTAGACTCGGAGCAGTGGGGCTTACTTTGAAGATTCTGGTGCATCTTAAGTTTTTATCAGTGTGTCTATATTCTTATAGTGACTTTGCTCACTCCTCTGTGCTTACTTTGGGATTGGCAGGGGGGAAGTCGGTGTGTGTGGGGGGGTGATGAATGCTCTAAAACTCCCCTCAGTTATGATGAAGCATGTGGATTGAGGTCATATAGAGCAGAACTGCAGCTGAAACTTCAAAGACCTGCTGGCTTGGTACAGTGATGTTTTGTATGTTTACAGTACACAGCGATGCATACCCACACTGCTGCATGGCAACCGCATCCCTCTGGGGACAACAGCACTGTGTGTGTGTGTGTTTGTGTGTGACAGGTAGAGACAGCAGCAGAATAGGAACTCCTCTTCTTCCATATTAATAGACCTGCCTGTCTGTGTAATTTGAATTTTTCTCTGAGGAGCCCCTTATCGCTTCTTTTCCATGTCAGAAGCAGGCTCATTCTTCCCTCCGTCATGTGCTGCTGCTGTATTTGTGAAAGAAGAACACTCCAGAGCTGCTGTTTTCCGGCTGATAGCAGAAGTGGTGTTGGGTGAAAAGGTCTGGTTTGCATCCAGCGTTTGTGTCCATCCCAAAGGTGTCGGGCGGAAGTCGGACCCCCGTGCTGTTCGCTCAACTTCTTCCAACAGCTACAGAACCAATTCCTTTCGGAGCTCGCTGTATGTGTGTTGTATACACGGTTGTATGAGCAGAGTCAAACTTTATCTCACATAAATAAATATGAACACGTACATTGTGCTCTGTGTCTGAAATGAGAACCCTCTGAGCTTTAAAACTGCAGTACCGACTTTGTTTCGTAGGTGTTAGGAACTATGTCCTCGTAGAAGTTGTCACTGATGAAGTTAAAGACATAGATAAAGATCAACTTCATAGTCATTGCAGACTCGACATTTTGATGGTACAGGTGACCAGGTTATTAGAAATTTGTACAAATGCAGCCATTAAGCAATCAGCCATCCTGACACAAATTGCAGTTTTATCTTCAAATAGTAGAATTTTTATCATTGATGTCCTCTAATCACCCTGTTTGCAGGTGATCTGCTGAAGTCAGTTAACCAGTAATCATCTGGAGGGGAAGCTGTGACATCACCGTCATATCTTGCATCCTATTGGCCGAGGGACCTTTAACGGGTTCTGCTCACAATGACATGCAGCAATCTGAGAACGTGCGGAGCTAATCTGAGGAGTTTTGTGAGCCAGAGGAAGCCAAAGTGCAGCAGGAGGGTTCAAAGTGAAGAGCAGCAGCAAGTCTGACAGCAGAAACAGGTCTGAGGCGAAGCAGAGCTTATTTACAAGCAAGCAGGGACGTATGGAGGGTGGGGAGTTTTGAAGGAGAGCAGCATCTATGAAGAAAATATACCCGGCTAGCAAACTGAAAACTCTTGATTACAGATGGAAAAAAAACTGAAGTATTCACAATATCTATGCATTCAGTGGAAAACTTGCTTCGCTTCTCTGCTCTCTGAAAAATGTAATATTCCTGGTTGTGTTCTCTTCGTTCTCTCCGTATCCAAACATTCCTCAGACTGATGCCAGTCTCCTAGACTCCCAAATGAATACATTAAACAGACAGATCCTGAAGCTTGCAGCATCAGAAAACATATCGTCAGTGCTTCATTGGCAGTACCCGACACATCTGATGGTGGTCTGGCTGCTGCTTAGTCAGAAAAAAGTCACGGAGCAGATTGCTGATGTTGCTTCTTGAGGCGGTTTGAAACTTGCTCGTAAGTGTTGCAACATGCAAGGACAAATTATCTTTCCGCGGCGTGTGCTTCAGGACTCAGCAGTCCCTGACTGTAAGCTCATGTGGCATGACTGAGCTGTTTGGCTCCGAGGTATTTCCACATCATAATAACAGCCCAGCTCCAGCTGACAGGGGCAAATCTGGAAGAACACAAATTTGACAAATAGACTTATTGGAAAGGTGGTTGTGGCTAAGCTCTTCAGTTTGAGCCACTCTGCTGCAAATTGCCAATATATTTCCATTGTCAGCCCCCGCCTGCTTTTATGGGGCTGCTTGTGACGGGTGTGGCGGAGGCGGCTCGGCGCAGACATGAAAAACAGGATCGATTAACCTGCAACAAAGAAGTCGCTGCGAGCATTTGTTACATCTGATGTTTTCTGCGACGCGAGGTTGTAATGAGTTTTTCAGTATTTATAATAGTTTGCTTGGGAATGTTGCTCTTCATCGGACACTGCAGATTGAATCAGTCTGTTCTCAGTTTACTTTATTACAGTACCTGTCTCCCCAGTGGAAAGCGCTGGAGTTGGGTGACAGCTGAGGTCAGAGGCGGCTCCTCCTGGTTGGTCCAGCGGGAGATAAGCTGGCTGAAGACGTGATGGAACCACCGCGATCTAATGCTTCTCTTTACATTCTAGTATCAGCGAGACGAGCAGCAGAGGGAAATCAGACGCAGATACATGGTAGAGAAGTTGTTTCAGGAATCTGTGACGGCTCAGCTTTTGTCTGAGGTTGTCATGGATATATTTCCTCTTCTTTTGTTTTAATGACGTCCACGCAGAGGCTGTCCCCGGCAGGCCTGTTCAGCCATTACCGGCCAGTTCTGGGCTTTTATGTTTGCCCGCAAAACACGACCTGCGCGCCTCTGGGACAAAAACTGCTGACGGCTGAAATCTCACAACCTCAACCTGAAAGCTTTTATCGGCCTCACTTTTCCAGGAGGGATTATGCAAATTGGAAACTGTGTTTAACTATAAAACAAGGCAGAGCTTCTAAATGTCACATTGTTGGATTTACTGTTTGTGTAAAAATGGCGTTTAACCACCATTTCCATGATTGTTCAAACATCACAAATTCACCGTTTTATCACTACTTGAGGGAGATAGTTCAGGTTTTTCTCCCTTTAATGTCATTTCTAATCCGGTTTATTGAAAATATGTCAGAATTTCAAACATTTTTTCATGAACATTTCTTTGGTTGAAGCAGATAAATAGGATTCATGAAATAGACTCAAACAAGAAAAGCAAACAAGTTTAAAGGATTTTGAGCAAATATAGTGTTTAAAAAGGGAAATTAATATCAAAATGAATCAGTATTTTCACCCTTTTTTAAAAAGATTTGAGATAAAATGGCTAGTCAGAAGTGATGATCGGTAATTTTCAAGTGTTCACATATTCCAAACTGGACAACTTTCTTGTTTTAGTTTTTCTTTTTTTCTTCCTTATTCTTTGATCATATAGTATGATTTTAAATGAGTTAAACCCGTGTACATACTGATCACAGGTGGGATGTGAGGACACCAACAATGAAGCAGCTGCTTCAGACTCGGTAGTTTGACTTTGGCTTCAACTCGTCTTCTTTCATTGATCTGCATCATTAACACAATATTTTTTCCAGGCTGTTATATCATTTTAATCGTCCACTTCAAGTTTTATTCATCATTCCCACCATCATTCTTCCCCGTCTTTATGTTTAATCATTAACATCTTAACTGATATTTTTTGAGGCAGAATTCCCAACAGACCTTTTTGTAAATCCTTGTGGTCCAACAAAAAGGAGTCGGCAGAAGTTTTAAGAGCTTTATGTTTGCTTTCAATGAATATTTACTGTATCCCAGTAAAGTATATCAATATATGTTTATATATAGTCAAACATGCATGTTCCTCCAACAACAAAACAAAAACAGGATAAATGAGAGTTTACATTATGTTTCCATCTTGTATTTGTTCAATTTATTATTTCTAAATAGTTTAAATTTGATTGTGGTAACCGGAAGTAGTACATAAATTAATCTTGTTTTTATTAAAAGCGTGGACACTTGCCAATGAAACATTGCGACTAATATAAACTAATCCCAACCACTGCTCATACTTCTTCATACTGGTGTTTCTGTTACTCTTCTAGCGATCACCTCTATTAAAAACCGTAATGGGTTTCTGCAGCAGAACAACTCTTACACATTTTACAAGTATCACTCCTCTCGCTAATGTAGCTTAAACTGCACTTTTTCTGTTGCTTGTATGTTAAAATATGAGATATTTCTGTTTTGGATCAATAATCTCATTAGAATTTACAGTGTTTCCTTTACATACTGTATGAAGGGAGTTCAGAAGATTTTACCTCCAGCCAGGCAGCGTTCTCTCTTATTCCCGCTTAAACTCTTAAAGTTGACTCCTGTCTTCATGAAGCTTTGCCTCAAATTCCCACACTTTATGACCCATTTCTAGAAAAAATTTCACTTTAATCTTCACTTAGAGAAGGAGACAATCCCTCCTAATCAAGGATTTACAGATTTCACACCGTCTCATCCAAGTCTGCAGATTGTCCTCAACTCCTCCTCCTCCACACCTCCAGATTTGAACATCTATCCTTTTCAACTGTTGCCAAGTTGTATCCAAACCAACAGTGTCATCCATTGCACCTCTGCACAGAGAAATATTAAATCCAGGTGAGGGAAAATCAAGCTCTCTTTTTTTTTTTATTGATTTCAGACAGGCTCCATGATGATGATTTAATTTAAGTTCCTTTATGAAAGTAAGGTGTGAATGTTGGTCTGGAAATAATAGATTTCACAAGAAATTGATTAAGTTTATACAGAGTCTAGAGGGTCAGTTGTCTCAGAAGCTACGGTAGGACTAAAACGTCTGTTGTGTAACGGAGACATTTTTAATTTATATCTTCCATGACCCTTAATGAGAATGTCACGTTGAAAGCTCCGGCAGCAACGCTGGAGCTTTTTCTAAATGCTTTCTCAAACAAAATCAAGCTTTATAAGACATGAAAAGAGGGGGGCAGTCACTTCAAAGGACTGCCAGGCTGATGCCTCTCTATGCTAACAGAGAGACAATGTAAGTCGCTCCAGAGCATAAGTTGCATCAGTCAAAAAATTCACCACGAAGAGGTAAAAACCATTTATAAGTTTCAGTTATTTAGAAATTTATTTAACAAAATCCAAAACCAAGAACAGACATTGAGGCCCAATCTCAATTATCCCCTCAGCCCTTCCCCTCCATTTTGCGCGTTCATGAGAGACGAAGGGGTATCTCGATTCTCTTTCGGGGGAAGGGCTAAGGGGAAGGGCTGAAAACCCCTTTCAGCAGGGGTAGGAGGAGTTTTACGCTTTCATGCAGGAAGCAAACCTAGCGCCAAGAGACTCGTACAGAAAAGTTGCCTTTTCCTAAATAACAGCGTTAGAAATGTTTAACTGTTGTTAAAAACTTTACTATAAGGTAGATGTTTACCCATGACGGCACAATGCAGCGTTTGACCGCTCTACGCATGTTTCGGAAATAAAAGTAGCGATGTCGTAATTTGCGTAAAAGTTTCAATTTTAATATCTGTGGTTATAAGGATGTAAGTTACAGCTCTTCTTCCTGTTGTATCGTAAGGTCTGTATGACACGCGTTAATTGTAAACAGGGAGCCACAAGCAAACTAGCCTCCTAATACGTTCAGGTTATACGGAGAGAGGGGGGGGGGGCTCAATTCATAGGGCTGAAAACATTGTCCTTTACCTCAACACTTTGTTTAAAGGCAAAGGGGTAGGGGGAAGGGCTAAGGGGGAGAATTAAGATTGGGCCTTAATCTGTAAAGGCAAGTTATTCAACAACACACTAGCACACAGGACAACAGGCTGATGGGTGTCTGTAAAAGTTAACAGTTTAGCTGCATAATAGCATGAAGAACATACCTGGGAGACTGAATAGGCCAAGTTAACATAACAAGCAAGCGAGTCCTACAAGCAAGTTATCGGTAAGCAAGTTCTCCAAGCTCCCGATCTCTTTCCACCTCGCTGAATCCACTGAATTCTTCATCATCGGTAGCAGCATATACTGTAGTTATTACGAGCCTAGAGCGCCCTCTAGCGGCTATAGATGGTAATGTTTACTTCTTGATTAATGTCAGTTTATATTAGCATTTAAAAACATGTAAAAAAATATGCATATATAATTCACACCTGAATATATGTCGCAGGACCGGCCAAACTGTGAAAAAAAGTGTGACTAATACTCCGGAAAACAGGTAGTCTGTTTGGACTCTTCAATGATAATTTCATACATAAAGCTTACATACATGTTCAATAAACTGGATGGAAATCTCATCAAGCTTCAAACCAGCTGTGCTGAATCAACACAGAGAGCAGCTTTGACATATCGGCGTGTAGATCAGATAAATAACGTCAGGCTGTTTAGTTTTTATTAATGGTAGGGAAAAGACTGACTTTGATTCGAGATGTCATGGATAGCATGACCGTGGTCAATAACTGGGTGCATACAGGGTCGTCTATCATGACACCCAGGTTTCTTACAACCTTTGATGGAGAGAATGAAATGTTTGAGATTGTTGGATGGAATAATGACCTGGGATTGTCCTGAAGATGGGGTTCCTTCATTCATGTGGATATATGTCAGTCAAGCTGAGATTTGTTCTGAACTCATGGGGTTATCTGTTGGAAGTGATGCACACAGTTGGGTGTAATCCTAATAGCAGTGAGATGAAAAGTCATAAGCAGAAGTACGGGCCTAAAAAAGTCACGAGGCAAATGGAAAGAGTACCACTGGGGAGCCTTGGGAACACAGGAATAGAAACAATGACAGTGAGGGGACAAAAAAACGTTTGTCCTTGCTATTACACCAGGACAGAAGACCACAGGCAGAGGAGAAAGAAGAGGCTTTGTCTCTCAATACTTAGATCAGGGTAGAAATAAAGAAACTAGTTCTTAAAAATAAATTCTGTTTCGACATTGTGGAGGGTAACAGGATGATTAAGGAAAAAAGATAAAGTAGGATGAAGGATGAAGGTGTTTTGGTGGAGTGGCGCCATCAGTCTGAACAATACTGATTCTCTGAATTTGTGTGATAGCTGCATTTGACAAATGATTTGAGACAAGGGCTGAACTATTGATGGCCTCCACATACAAATATTCTCCAAAGGAGAATAAAAGAGTAAGAAAATGACAAAATGGCATGAACTCGCTGAGTCGCTGAGGAATGCCCTGTCAAGATATCAGCTTCCACAGGACACAGCTGTTCTACTTTTTCTCTCACTTGTCTTTCATTGCAGTATCCTCCTCCTTTATTTTAGTGAAGAATTAGTCTGAAACATGTTAGTTGTCTCACAGAGGTTGAAGTGTTGAATTCACAACAGCCATACATTATATACCACCTCTGCTGATGCATCTAAAATCAATAATGGAATAAAAAGAAAAACAATTGAATAAAGCCATTTTCTCACACATCTCAGACGTCTGAGTCCAGTGGGAATTTATTCAGAAAGGATTTTCTCAGAAAGACTTGAAACCTGTGAACAGACCTCCTTCTGTGCTCTGTGAACAAGGCGGGAACTCAGCCTCCATGCGTTCCCGTTCTTCTTCTGCTTCCTGCTGCCTGCCTGCCAGCTGCAGTCCCACATCTCCCCATCCCTCTGAAGTATATCGCAGAGATTTCGCCACAATCTTTTAACCTCCTCCACTGCATAAAAAAAAGAATAGCACTTTCTGAGTTCAGTTCTGCGAACTGAAAGTATGTTTGCTATGTAAAAATAACAAAAACATAAAAACCATCCCCCTCTCAGCTGCATTCATGCTAATTTTTTTATTTCAGACACATGAAATAACAGCTTGCAGACAGTGGTAATATGAATCTGTTTATAGTTGCTGATTCAGAAGAACTGGGGTAAAGAGGCTTGGTGAAGTATTATTCCCATTGAAGGTAACTGAGATTTTATTGAGCGTGTATTTAACATTCAATACAAAATGACACACTCCGTTTCTGGTTTCCTCCATCTCTTTCTACAAAGTTTATTCCTCAAAGATTCAGCTGATGTCTTCATTTTGTCTTGGCTTAAGGAGCTGGAGATGTTTTTGAGGAGCAACTCATGTCTACAAGCTGAAAATGAGCTGCAGAAGATGGAAAACACTGATTTAAAAGGGAAGCGGATACTGATCCACTGTGTAGGTGTGTGTTATTAAAGTTGTTCTGATGGGATTACTGATACGAACTGAATTAATGAATGAGCATGTCCTTTCCCCATCTGCAAAACAAAATATCATCACAGCCAAGTTTGTTGAAATGAGGAACAGCAGAAAGCTGCTTTAGCTGCTGCCAGCTTTTTCTCTACAGTGCCAGGCTTTGTGTTCTGTACATTCCTGATAAAAAGAAAGCTCTCCTTTCTTTTCTTTTCTTTTGTTGTTGTTTTTGGCAACAAACCCACTGGTTCCAAATATTTTTTGTTAGTTCGAGCAGGGCAGATATCATGCATAAACTGTAAATGATTGTATTATAGTTGAATTATTATTATTCATAGCCCTATTTTATGCCTCCTCGTTGAATAACAAAATTATATCTTCCCTCTGTTGTACTTAAAATCTCTCCTGCTAACACAATAAAGATCAATTGGCTCTTCCAGATACAATATTAACTTAATGGTAGAAAGTTACAGCCTTCTTTTTTAGCTATGCAGCTCTAAATTTAATGCCTTCATCCACAAATTCTAGGATGTAAACTTAAGTTAGATAAAAAAAAATGGATATGTCAGCTTTTGTTTTATGTTTTTGTTCAGTAAAGGTTTATAAATGGAAGATGATAAAAAAGATGATAAATGGAGGATTACAACAACCCGAATTCCCAAAAGTTTGGGAAGCTGTGTAAAATGTCATGTCTGATCATTTCATTAATGAATATTTTATTTACAATAAAACATAGAAAAAAAAACATGTCAAATGTTGAAAGTGATATAATTTAGTATTTTGTGAAAACTACAACCTCATCATGAATTTGATTAAAGCAACACACTTCAAAAAAGTTGGGACGGGGGTAACGGAACACCAATACAAACATGTTCCAACTGAATGGGTTAATTGGCAATAAGTCAGTACTATGATTGTATAATAAAAAGAGCACCTTAAATATGTATACAAATTATGAATCAATTTCATATTGATAATAATTTCCCTTAATGTAAAATTCCAAAGACTTTGAATATGTCATCATATATATAATATCATCAAAATATTCTAATAATCTGAAGAAATCTCTGTGCGTGTGGGGAATATAACCACGATAATCAGTAATGGATATCTGTGATGTTTGAGCCTTCAGGCAGCAGTGTATTAAAATCAGGGACGGGTGTGTCAGGGAAATCAATGCATGGGTTCAGGAACAATTCCAGAAATGATTGAATGTGATCATATTTCACCTTCCACAAACACGAGTTAAAGCTCTTTCATGCAAAGGAGAAGCCATATGTGAACACTGTCGTCTTCTCTGGGCCAGTGCCATGTTAAAGATGAGCAAATATCTTTTCATAAATTCATAGAATATCGTATTATATAGAAGATACACTGACACATGATATATCAAACTCTTCCTGGAGCCACTGCACCGGCAACGTATAATGTAACGTATTCAGACTAAACAAATCAGAGTTTTCCCAGTAGGCACATTACCTGTACTCTCATTTGTCTGCATGTCCAGTCACTCACTTTTTCGCCCCCATATCACACAAGACTCTTCCTCTTGAGACCAATAATCACTCAGTCTGTGCTGGGATGAGAACAAACCTCCAAGCTGATGTATTGTTTGACTATTGCTGCTCCAAAATAAACAGGCAAGATTTGCATTAACATGGATTGTTGACCACGTCCAGTTCAGCAAACATTTACACTGAAAAAACCCAGTATGGTGCAGTAAAACAATACTGGGAATGGTGTGAAACTCAATGGAGAATCATAAGGCTTACTTTCATGCTAGTTTGTTTTTACAGGTTGTGTCATTTTGTTTAGAAATATAAGGCAAGTTTATTTGTATAGCACATTTCATGTACAAGATTATTCAAAGTGCTTTACATAAAACATTAAAAGCATTACAGCGGGGTGCAGAGGAAGTATGCAAAGTACATTAAAACAAACTTTAAAAAGAAATGAAAGAAATCTAATAAAGACAGAAAAAAAGATAAAATGGGACAAGATAAAATGCAAGAAATAAAAGTTACAATGTGAGAAATTAACGGTTGTTTTCATAAAAGGCTGAAAATAGAAAGTTTTTTAACCCTGATTTAAAACTGCTGAGAGTCTCAGCAGACCTGCAGGTTTCTGGGAGTTTGTTCCACATGT
>JAOXYM010000022.1:19870685-19881339 GCA_028567055.1 Leptatherina wallacei | reverse complement strand
GAGGCTTGATCAACCTCGGCAGGGTCGCCTGAGGGAGGGTGTATGATGTTCGAGAGACCCGAAACACCCAATGATCTCAGGATACATCACTGATGATGTGCCCTGGCTATGCATCAGCAGATGTATCATCATAAAAAAACAAGTTTTCATTCGGATTCACACCTCGACGAGGGAACCAGACCTTCGCAAGCAAATAACATGGGGTTTGATTAAGAAGGGCTGGTGTGAATGCAGCCTTAGAATTACTGTCAGCTTGCACTTTAATGAGCATATAGCTCTGACTTATGAAATTATTTTTTACGATTGCGTTTCAGTCGCGAGATCGTCGTTAAAAAAAAGAATAACATGTAGAATTTATCAATTAAATGTTGTTGTTTTTTTGAGAGTTGACAAAATGAACTCATTAATGCAAAGAGATTATTGTGTGAAATGAATGCATTTTAATGCATTAACACATAAACAACAGTTATTACTCTATAATCTGAATTTGAAATGATCCTGGCAAGAGAAGCTCATTTTGGGCACATAGGTGCTTTGTTACAGCTGTTAACATAATCCAGCAAAAACCACTTTATCCTCCTTATTTAGGAAGATTCTGACAGTTTCCAAGCCTCACATTTAGTGGATGACTTCAGGATGACTCATCTCATATATCACACAAGTCATTGTGGCTAAACCACTCCTTTCAATGACAGGTAGCAGTGATGGGAAGTTTTGCTCTTTTTAAAGATTTGGCTCTTTTGACTCGGCTCCCAAATGGCTCTTCACGTTGATAAACAATTCTAGTTTTGTGCTTCTTTTTTTTTCTATAGAGAATATAGTTATGTGGAATATTTTATTCAAACCTTTAAATGAACAACGAAACAGAAAAACTTCTGGTTCACTACAAAGAATCGGCTCGTCCATGAACGACACATCAGGATGGAGTTTAGTGGCCTTTGACCGCATCACTGACATTCAGCTTTCAGGGTGCAGTTTTTCTCTGACAAGCAGTAAAAATATGAGTCTGCCATCATTACACCAAAACACCCCACTTGACTGAAGTACCATAATTTTCTAAATATCTGCTGCAGACGAGTGACTCTGTAATGTGACTGTAACCCTTATATTACACCACAGCAACCTGGTACTATGAAAAAAACATGAAATGTAGAAAAGCATGAGCAATTTTCAGGATATAGAGTTGGAATATCCACACTCCACAGCCGCTGTCTCAGTATAAACATGAAGGAAATCTCAAGGATCTTAAAAAAAAAGCATGTTGTGCTTTGAGATAAAAGGCACTGCATTGTTCCACAATTGTTCTTTTTTTAAAACAAGAAACTCTAAATGCTTTTATCATAGAGTTCTGTGGAAATACAGGAGAAAATAGGTGGCTTAAGCTTCTTTTTGCCCTTCTGCTTGTTTCTTCCAGGAACTGTTACTGAGTTACAAATTTATCATAAATTAGTGCTCTCAGCGCTCCTGGAAAACAATGTGTGGTTGTTAAACCGTTTTAAAAGGTCATTTACTTTCCTCGAAGATTAAAAGATCAGGTCATGTTGTGAGTGTAGTTGGTGCCTTTTTAGAAAAAACAAAAAAAAAACCACCTCGCATGCATGACGCAGGTGTGTGCGATGAATCCTATCTGATGCTGTAAGATGTTTTATGATAACCTCGCTGTGGAGTTGGCAGGGCTGGTGTGTGCCAGCATGGCTGCATGTGTGCTTGATCAGACACTAATTAAAAGTCAATTAGCCTGCAGCTCAGTCGGTGACTGGCCTCTCTAAACATAAGGAGGGTCTGGGAGACGAGAAGCTCCCCAAACTCATTATTTACCTCGACACTGTCCTCCCTCTATCCCTCTATTTACTGCAAGCTCCCACTGTCTGCCCACCTGTCTGTCTGCACTGTATGTTAAAACACGTGACATGAAACACGCATGAAGAAAATCTGTTTGCAACCCATGGTTCGATTGCAGCATCTTTACTCTTGACTTGTCCTCTATAGGCTTGATCCCTCTTTCAGGCTGTTTTCCTTCACCATCCTGTAATTGATTGACTGAATGCCTCTCCTCTTGGCTTTAGAAGTTGTATTGTTGTTGCAATAGCCGGCGAAATGTGGAGCCCTCCATCATAACCCTCAATACCATTTCCCTCTAATACTACTTAATACTGCAATTTATTTTCAAGCATCTACAATCATCTGCTGCACTGACACGTATCACTGCTGCTGCAGGTGTTGCTGGATCAGAAAGGGGGACCATTAACTGTCCCCTTAGATTGTCTGGGGCCGAATATCAGACGAGGACGGCTAGTGAATATTCCAGAAAGCTAATACGTCATATTTTCAACTGTAGACCGTGCTGCAATGAAGTGCTTCATGTTGGGGCTGGGCTTGTTTGGCTGCACACTACACATTTACCTTGCATGTTTCTATTTTTAGAACAATATTGGCTGAAGCTGCAGCTGGAAATGACAAGCCAAACATTGTGAGGTTTTTCTACAGTGGCAGCAGCTCACATAATGGCACCACATACACACAAAGTGCAAAGTGTTGTGGGCAGAACAGCCAGTCCAGATCTAAGGTCAGTACATTAAAAAAAAACACACAAAAAAACAGCAGAAAACACAGTGAGACAACAGAAGTAGGATGTGTACTTATAATGTACACAAATATAAACATATTTACGGTAGTGTCTCTTCCTCACTAGTTGTATTCCACCTAATCCAAGCCTGGTAATTAAACTACGTAAGAATAAACAGAAATATCAGTCTGGTTGTGTCGTTACTTAAATCCACTTTTACATGCTGTGTCCTTATTTAGTTACAGCGTGGATCAACGTGCATTGATACCAAAAGAATTATCAGCGTATCACCAGTGACACTAGCTGCGTTTCCATTACCCCTAAAATTACGCAAACCTTAAATATCGCAATAAAAATCTGGTAAATGGAAACACCTACATTTCGAAAAACCTTTCAAATATTGCTAAAAGTTTTTACGCTCTCATGATGTGGTTTTCCAGATGTATCGATATTGAAGTATTTTGCGAAAGTGTAACGGAAACACGTTTTCCGTATTTCCACTTCCCGGACGTGACGTAGGGCGTCACGTGACCAATTCGTTTAAAGTAAAGATGGCGCGGAATGTATGAACGGAGGAGGAGACAGGAATCTTTGTTTATAAATAAACAGAAAAATAAAACCGCCATCCTTGATAACAAACAACAGCGAAATGCTCCAAAACATCAAATGTTTGGTATCTGCATCTTCCTCAGAGTGGAGTCTTGCAGGACGAGATTTTACGGGAATTACGGCTTATGTGCTAAACACCGTTCAATGGAAACACCGACAAATCGCAATTTTACTTTGTCGAAATTTTTGAAATATCTATTTTATTTTGTGAAAAACTGTCATGGAAACGCAGCTGATACAGCGTATGTTCCTGAAGTTAGCAGCCATTCACATTATCCACTGGCCAAATTTCTTTCAGATTATAAATTCAATTCAATGCTTTTAATCATAAATGTTACTTTAAATTGTTTTCATCAATGTTTTAATCATGGAAATGCCAAACAACAACATTCTCTCAATATTAATTTCTTGTAACCAGCTTCGTTCTTTACCCCGTCTATTTTAATTTTTCCTTCTACACCTCGCTTACTTTATTTAAATGTCCCTCCTGGCTGAGCTGCACTTTGTTCATTCAGGCAGTAGCACATGAACAACACCTCGCACCCTGAAGTCAGCACGCAGCCAATGAATGGATGATTCATCCTGGAACAGAGTTGATGGGAAATGTAGTGATAGGACTACCAGGACACATAACCAAAATGATTAGCTTCATTCATCCCAAAATGAACTGGCACATAACCATTGATAACCTTCTAAAGACCCCCCCCCCCCCCCCCCCCCCCCCCCCCCCCCCCCCCCCTTCACCTTAAAGATGCGTCTGCTGCATCTCCACGGTGCTAATTGGCTCTGATTGAAGACTGAACAGTTATCTGTGTCTGTGTTGATGTGATGGTTAGAAGAACTGAAGCAACAGCAGTTACTGATCCGAGTTCAGATTGGGCTGCTTCAGTCTGTGTGTGGCTGACCAAACGTCTGACCAATGTCAAGAATAAGTCTACCTGTGAGTCTATCCCGGCCACCATCAGCAACCTTTATTCTGCCTTGTTTTCCAGCTGAATCACAGAAACGTATTTACATGAAAGTAGGACGTCATCACCAGCCATAATCTGGTCCAATCTGATTTTCTTTTGATTAGCTGGGCAATATAAACATTTAGTTTTCTTTGGTTTATAGATGAGCCCATTTAAAATGCTAATGTCCTTCTTTTACTAATTT
The DNA here is from genome assembly GCA_028567055.1 of Leptatherina wallacei. NCBI lineage: Eukaryota > Metazoa > Chordata > Actinopteri > Atheriniformes > Atherinidae > Leptatherina > Leptatherina wallacei. Next base: position 19,877,009 of record JAOXYM010000022.1, on the reverse strand, counting down.
AACTTCCTGCTTTGCTGCATCTCTATTGCCCATAAAACCCACAGTGCCTTAAAATGTTCATTTTTGCAGACATTTGGCTTATTTATATACTACCCATTTCTTTCTCTTTTGTAAGAATGAAAGGTGCACTGATAAGTATGTAAATCAGGGATTGAAATAGTGCATTTATTTTATTAGATTTAACAAGGTGGAGACTCAGTCTGCCTGCATAAGTGCAGTATAAAAAGATGCAAATGTGGCATTAGAATTCCTAACAAGAAATGACACTGATGGCATCTGCAGAATAACATCACGGTCTTCATTGTGCTGTCGCAGAGGAGGAGAAAGTTCACACCTGTTTGTAAAAAATCCACCTTCTGGTAAAAGCAAACTACGATGGCTCAAGAGTTTCCTGTCATCTCTTTTAGATGTTGAGCGCAGTGTGATCCCCCGTGGTGATAAATGGTGAATTTGAAAGACACTCTGCAGTGAGACACACTTCCCCATTATGCCGTCCAGGAAGTTTCACATCATCCTTTCAGAGGGCAGGTCTCTGAAAAAGCTTTCCCTCCTGGCCCGGGCTCCATGGGAGACTCGGGCAGAAACGCCTCATCAAACGTTCTTTCTTTGGGCGGCGAGACCGACTGAGAGCTGCCGGCAAATGTTCCTACCTGACTTTTTATATATTGATGAAGCTCCACCCTAGAGATGGAACGTGGGGCTGGAAAAGAACAAGGCGTTTCCAAGGTGGTGTACATTTTCTATGCATTATTAATACTCCCTTTAATATTGATTATTTTTCCCTTTTCTAGGAACAATTGTTATTTACAGAGCACTGAAATATTTAATGGATATGACGGCTCATGTTAGGAGTCAGTTTAGCCCTGCAGCTCTTTCAGGCTGATAATGGAGTTATCATAAAGGAACACCATCCACGTTTATGTGCTAAATGCAGCAGGGGCAGAGCGGTTGTATTTTGGGTGTCTCCCTGATGAAATGACAACACCCTGCCAACGTGTGAGCTAGATCAAAAAAAGGCTTTTATGTGTTTTCTTTAAAGGCAAATATGTTTGGCTTTCTTTGCAAACCTGAAATCCTCAGTAGATGATTTAAACCCCAAATATATTTTTTTATAATAGGCCAAAAAATAAATCAGAGTTATCATATCAGCACATCATATTTGACAGCACGTCCAACACTCACATTGGCTTCCTTTCACTTCCAGTCAGCTTATTGAAGTTAGCTGCGAGCCAGCAGCATAACACAGATAAAATGATTAATGAAATGTGTGTGTGTGTGTGTGTGTGTGTGTGTGTGTGTGTGTGCTTCCTAAACGAGGGCCATTTTAACAAGTGATAAGGCTGATATTTGAAGTCAGAGAAATGAACGGACGAAAAACGGAGATAACGCACAAAGACAAAGAATAAATAATGAGTCGATCTTATCTTCAAAGTCTCCTGTAGATTCGCCAAATGAATCATTTGAATACTCGATTCACACGAGACAGTTTGAGAATAATTTGTTTAGGAGATGTTATCGGCTCACTTAAGTGTTTCTATCACCAACGAGAGCCGAATCCGTCTGAGAAAAGTTTAATGCAGCTTCTATTTCTTTTTTCCCAGAGAAACGCCACTCTGATGAGACTTATCGCCACACACATGCACACAGCACTTCATACATCCCACCATGCAACGCAGCTGCTCATGCCTCCTAGATTTTCCCCTTAATGGAAACAGGCAACCAAATTTGTGCTTTCAGACGGCGTCTTTCCCTGGCTCGTTAATCATAGTCTTCTCAAGTTAACTTAAGATCATTACTCCTCACGCTGGAGCTTTGTAACTCCCACATGCATGAAGCAACCACATACGTGTCAATATCAGCCAGTTGCTTGCTTGATTATTTATTTATTTTCAGCATTATCGGTCCTTCCTGTTGAATGCTACCGGCAACCGTTTTTCTTGCCGTGCGTGAGCTTTGTAGGAGTGCAATGAATGTTGTTCTGGGTAAACCTTCTGGCACACCTGCTGATGGTAATAAAGGCTCAGTGGAGAGTCCTACCCCCGTACTGATGCCATGTGCTGCAGCAACAATTTAATAATCCATACAAAAAAAGTGTCTGGAATGTAATATAATGAACAGCCGGAGCCTTAGTACAATATTTAGTCAGCATACTCCTGCTCTATGTGGCAGGACGACTCGTTTCCAAAGACATGTGGTTCATTTGACGTGAAATCAGTTTGCTTCATGATTTGTTTTTACATTTTGTTCTTCCAAGGACCCATTGCAATAAGTATGAGTATTATCATCAATTATTTGGATAAATGGTTAAGAAAAATATCAAATATTTGCTGATTCTACCTCTATTTGTTGCTTTTTCTGTTTTACACCTTCAACTTTTAGCTAAGTTTTCCAGTTGGATGTCACTTTGTTATAAGAGACATTTTTTCAGTACTCTGACTTGAATACCGAGAGAAATTTTTTCCATTTTTGGCAACTAATTCTTTTTCTAAGCACAAAAAAATAATCTTGTAAAGGTTGATAAAAAAAGATGAGGTTCATTCAGCCCACCTCTACTAGAACTTCATTTCTGCTCTCTGATTAAATTAAGCCTTTTTTTTTTTTTTCTTTTCACAGAAGCAGGATGTCATCACCTCAGCCTGGGGCAGTGCTTGTTGCCCTAGGAACCACTTTATGTAGTTCTGAGTCCAGCCTGAAAGTGAAAGTAATGGTTTGGTCCCCTCCCGCTGATATATTGTTATATATGACATGATTAAATTATTAGTGCTGAAGAACGAGTGTGGAAGCAGATCCGGTTTTATCTGCTTTATATATCATTATATAAGCAGGGACAGCAGACACTGTAAATCTGAAGGGTCGGGAGAATTTAAATGAAGAGAAGAAAATGAAAGATAAAGTTCTGAATAACCCTGTTATCAGTTTTTTTACTTTTTCTCTGCCACTATAATAAAAATGTGTTCAACTTTATCCAATAGTGCTGCGATATGTTTATTCGGAGCAGGATCAACTGAAACAGATCACACATTGTATTTGATTTCACAAAATCTTACGGTAGGTATTAAAATATAAGAAAACAATGTCATGATTGGTCAGCTGTTCATTCATCATAAGGCGAAGCGTTTCTTGATTTTGATGAGTTTCAGTTGTTTTCATGCCAGAATAAGAGGTGTGTGTGTCATCAGTGACTTACAACTAAAGCTACACCTGCTGAGAAATCAGCACCCTGACTGGGCGTAGGTTGGTTTTGGTCCATTGCTTGCTTTAAGGCTCATTTAAGCTCCCTTTTTTGTACGTAACAGGGACATCTGTTTCAGACGTCACTGCCCACACATACTCCCATGCACCCTTTACCTTGGTGTGGTTGTTGGGCAATGCACTACAGCAGTGGTTTTCAAACCTGGGGTCGGGACTCCAATGGGGGTCGCAAGATAATTGTAAAAATGTATAACCTAAGTTTATTAAATAAATTTGGGATTTTGTATCATGGCTGTCATTAAACCATTAATCCATAGATAAATCGGTGTAATTAGCACCTTCATTTTTGAACTCATTAACGGTTAAACAACAAAGTTATTACTTGTGTCATATGTAAAATCTGAATTTGGTGGTATCTCAGCAAGAGAAGCTGATTTTGGGCATGTAGGTGCTTTGTCTCTGCACTAAACCGAATCCACCCAAATCCACTTTATCCTACTCATTTATGGCGCTTCTGACTCTATTAAAGCCTTTGGAGGATGGCTGCAAGATGACCCATCTCATACATCGCAACACCAACATATGTTTCCTGGGGGTAGTGGCTTAAAAAGTCAGGGAACTCCTGCACTAGCGGACCACCACCACTACTGGGCTGCCTCGGTCTCCTCCACCGATGCCATGTGTCCTATATTTCTATTAAGACTAATATTGGAACTCGAAGGGGAACTCTCTGCTGCCCTCTAGTGGATGTATTATCTAACAAACATGTCAACATAAAGCACACATGGGAGTATCTGTATTTCTGTACGTATAGAGGGAGCGTAAACAACTCTGAACAGGCTTCACCATGCTGTTGAATGATAAGAGTAAATCAGCCTTTCTGATTGGGGTTTTTGGTGACCACCAATCAAATTATTCATTACCAGTATCAGCTGAAACATTCAGTACCTGACCGATCAGATCACCACTACTTCTAATTTCTTATGTTCTGAAATTAGTTTTTTGTTGGAGCACAGAAGGGTCCCTCGTGTAATATTTAAGACTGATTTATTTCTAAAGTTTTATCCAAAAGCTAGCTTGTAGCGAAAGCTCTCAGCGGGCTTCGGGCAGTGCTTGTTAACTCTGAGCGTTCCTCAGTATGCTGCAGATGTACAGTAAAGTACAGCATGATCTTTGATGGAGCAGGGAAGAGTTTCAGGTCAGGACCTCTGTACTTCAATTACCCTTTCTCTTCAAAGTAGAATAAAAAGTAATAGTTGTACTTAAATTTCCATGAACAACCCAACGCTCAAAGCTTTGCGTGCTAAATTTTGATGTAATATCTTTTATTTTTCTTTGGTTGGGAAGCTTTGCCCAAGCATGTGCAACCTCATGCATCAGTCCTCAGTCCTTTAGTGTAGTTATAATGTGTGACTCATTCATCGGAGTATTCCGGTGTACATGGTAATGTAGATGGAAAGGATGAATCTGTGGAGCAGATGGATGCGTACACGAACAGATGGACTTGCTCTCCACCTCCAAGCATTCACGTGTCTCTTGAGGAAAAGCCTTATGACTTCATGCTGCTGCAGCGTGGACTTGGCCATTAAGTCAAGTTCAGCCAGCAGGAAAAAAAAAGAAAAAAAGAGCCGAATCGATACCTGTGTGTTGGTAGGTAATCTGGGAGGATTTGCTCAAATTCTGCTGTTTGTCCTTGATATGAGGGAGGTAATGTTGCGTGATGACTGCTTCATTTAGAGGAGGCAACGTGCTGAAGGTGACGGTGGTTTACGTTTCTCCTTTTCATCAACGTTTGGAGGCAGGTGTGTCTGGCTCCCTCCGTTTCGGAAAGGCCAGCAGCTCATGATTGACATTTGTTAGTGTCTTTTTTGCTGAAGGTGGAACCCAAAAGAGTATTTACTCCGTTGTTGACATTCTCCTGGAACAGAGCAGACAGGACGTTGTCCTTTTCTGTCCCAGATAGGCCAAAACCTTGCTTAAACCTTGGTTTAACGCCGTAAAGACACAGGCAGACATGTGAACACAGCCATGATAATCTATGCTTTAGTAACTCATGTTTGAACTTGTTCGGTAGCTATTATTGTAACAGCAGAGCCCAATAAATCACCCCAGAGAGAGCTGAAACACCATGTTTCCATGGTGCCATGGACAGATTGAGCCGGCTGTAGCTGCTTCAGGTTGCTGTTGGTTAATTCTGTCAGAATGTATGTTCGGACAGGATGGCTGTGAACCTTTAAATCACAGGCCAGTCATTCAGGTACCTGGTAGGAAATGACGCAGATAGAAAGAAGCAGGGTTTTTTCATCACTCTGAGATCCAGCTCATGGATTTAAAGGATTTTCTTTTTCCTTCTGGTGAACATGTCAAAGTAAAGAAAAATCTCAACAGCCTTTTTTACAAACTCAACAACTTAAAAATGTCTGTGCCAGAGCAGAGCAAAGCTGAATGTTTATCCCTCCGAAAGGATTATTTTTAGGCTTTATGGTTAGGTGAATTGTTCAAGTTATATTGTGGTTATTTCGCTCTCAGCAGTGTTTTCTGGCCTACTTTCCCAAATGAACGCCTACAATCATGTAAGTATAAAAGAAAAACATAAATCTCCACTTTAATAACTTTGAAATTTGTCATTGCTTTCTCACAGTTCAGCACCAAGGACAGCGACTGTGAGCGAGGGGATTATTGATGCTATTAAAGGCTAATCTGTCATAAAATCAGCATACCAAACAGTCAGGGATGGCTGCATTCCCCAGCCCTCGTTTTATGTAAAACACTGCTGTTCTGATAAGTGAAAGCCTCCCTCATCTACATTTCTGAAACATTTTTTGGCCTGAATCCCCTGTCAGACTTTTTAGGGAAGAGTATATAGCTCTTCCACTCTCAAATGAGTGATTTTAGTGCCAAAGATCACAAAGTTAATGTTGGAAAAAATATAGTATTATGATATTTTAACCCCTGAAAGACTTTGTGAACTCTGAATGACTTCTGAATGACTTCGAGACCAGGACTGTTTGTTATCAGTTGTGGTGATGTTATTGTCCTGAATGGCAATTGTGAGGAACTGTTTGCCTTCCTGCATATCTGGTTGACTCACCCTGGGGGTCCGAAACACCTCCTGGTGGGGGTGCAACACAT
>JAOXYM010000022.1:19843684-19857202 GCA_028567055.1 Leptatherina wallacei | reverse complement strand
ACGCGAAAAATGACCCAGAAAACGGGGGTGTGCGCTTATTAGAGCATGTGCGGTAATTGGATCACTTACGGTATATAGTAGTTAACCTCCTAACTAATATAGCCCAGATTTGACCTTGGTTAAAAATATAATTTTTTTTAGAGTCCAAAACAACAAATAAAACGCTTAAATATCTTTTGGGATATATTTTTTCCTCCAGACAATCTCTCTCATCTAGTTTATATTCAGGCAGTAGGTGGTCAGACCAGATTTTGAATTTAAAATCAACAAACCACAGTAAAAGTATTTGCTGAGAAATTGAGAAATGGTGCATACACACCGCTATCTAGCCAAACACCCCCCCCCCCCATACTATATATCACACCCAGTTTTTACAGGTTTTTCTCGACTTCTCTTCTTCTACTGGAAGCCAGGGTTGCTATTTTATATTTTTTTTGCCTCAACTCATATGAAACCACCCCGACCACATCATGACTTCAGCTTCACACAGATTTATATCCGTCACGTCCAATTATTTTTGTTGAGAGGAAAGTTTATAACACGTTCCCTTAGATATTACACTCTTCCTTTAAAGCACCATTGGAGCTGATCGCGTGTCCTTTTGCATACTGGTAAGCAATGTGCCTCCGTATATGATGATGGATTACACTGCAGCACCCTTGTCAAATCCTGCCTGTCCTTGCGGCCTCCGTTGCATGCACTCTTGTTAACGATATCCTCTGCCTGTAACCCCATGATGGGCCTTACATAAATCACAGAAGTTGATCCTTGAAAGCTAATTTGTTTATTCAGCAGAAAATTCTCAAACACAAAAATGCAGCCTTGCAGAAGCATTTAGACTGATACTTTTTATGAAATTGAAATGTATTTTTGTGGTCTTTATATTTTTTCATCAGCACAATGTCCCTACCGCTGTTTGAAAACTTAATTGTGCATGAGGTTTCCTGCTTCTCTTGGACAAACATCTATCTGACCAATCTGTTAAATACCCCCTCGTCATAATGCTGCCACTACCGTGTTTCACTGTGGGAATGGGGCTCTCTGGCTAATAAAAGTTTAGTTTTAGTCTCAGTTTAATAGGTTAGTTTTGGAGAATCTCTCAAATACTTTTTGTACCATAATAGTTTTTTGTTTTTTTTCTGGCCCTTGTCGAAGAAAAACCATGTTTGTGGAGTTCTGCAGCTTCTTCAGGGTTACCTCTGACCTTTTTGTTTCCTCTCTGATTAGTCTGCCTCTTGCCTGACCCTCGAGTTTGGATAGTTTGCTCTTTCTTAGCAGGTTTGTTGAAGTGTCATTCTTTCTATTTTCTGATAAACTTTATGGTGCTCTGTGGGATGGTCAGAGTTTTGGGCATTTTATAAGCCATCCCCGTATGTTTACAGAAGTTTATTCCTGACTTGTTTGGGGAGCTCTGTGGTCTTTATTTTCAGACTTTTCTTAACATTTGATAATTGGACAGGGACTAATTATTTGACTTTTGAAGGTGTTTGGTAGCGTCATATCTGGATTTATGGCATCGTAGGAAAGGAAGTATGCACTTTCTACTGTTTTTACTTCATTATTTAGTGCATAATATTACAAATATCCATTTTAATATCAGGTTAGAATGCAAAATCCTCTCTGCATGAATGCTTTTGCGAGGCTGTGTGATTTACTTCTTCACTCAAGGTATCCTCTTTTTTTTTGTCCTTTGAGTCCTGCTTAGTTCCACGCTTGTTCCCATTACTTTCCTCTCCTTTTTATCTCCATGGCTCTCTTTGTACCCTCATCGTTCACTTTCCTTGTCCCCTCTCTCCAAAAGCATAAATATATTGCTGGCAGCGGTGACGGCAATCCTTTGTGTCCTATCGCATGCCTGCCTCACTTACACCCTGTCTTGTAAAATAAAATATTATAGACCGCCATGGTTAAATTACATTAGGGTGCAATGATAAATATATTCCATAAAACTCCCAACATGTCTCATAAATGACAGAATTTGTTTAATGTGACAAATGTGGGTGCGGGGGTGTTTAAGTTGCATCCCAAGCAAGCTTGACTTACAGGTAGAAGAGTGGCGTGCTGGAAGCTGTAATGATGAGTAAGGAGTGTGCGCACGTGCGCGCGCGTGTGTGTGCATAAAACCCTCCTTTCTCATGTTCATGGCCAAGCCTGTCGCTAACGCAGCAGCCCTCTGCATTATTTATGCCCTCAGCAGTACAACTACTTTTACTGCTGCCACACAGCGGAGAAAATGCACACCTTGCACCTCAAAAACCTTTTTCATAAACTTTACTCATCCTTTCTTCTTCAAGTAAGTTCTGTGGATAAAAGCCTTCCATGTTCTAGCTCTCAGTCTGCTTTTTCTCTGCACGATTTCATAAAGCGCTCGGTAAATTCTCACAGAACGAGTATTGATTCTTCAAACAATAACGGGAGATTTCTAAAAGCAGCCTCTTGTCGAGGCGCTCTAGCCTGGCTGATAGTTATATTAAACATTTCTGTTTATTCCCTCACTGCTTCTCATAGTTCTTTTTTCTTGGAACTATACTAGACCATAGAATCTGCAGGAAACCTCAGATTAATCATGTTAGAGGAAAACTGGCAGCATTGGTGAAAAATATGGTACATTCCTAATTAAATTTCCTTCTGTATTCATATGTTCCATTACTGTTTGTGAGTTATGGCGTAAAAGTCTGGGGGAGCACTAATGAAAGCAACCTACAACCATTATAAATACTTCAAAAGATCAGAATAGTACACAATGTGGGTCCTCGGTAATACAACAGTATTTTTTAAAGCAAATACACTAAAATGAGAGGACCTGGTCAAACTGAAAACAGCTCTTATCATGTATAAAGCTAAAAACTATTTACTTCCAGGAAAACGCTTAAAGATGTTCAAAGACAGAGAAAGTAGTTACAATCTAAGAAGTCAAGTACATTTTAGAAAACATTGTGTTCATACCACACAGAGGAGTGTGTGTATGTCAATTTGTGGGATGGTTTAGGTTTAGGGAGGAGTTGATCATGAAGTAATATAAAAAGAAATGTTTGGGAAATACAAATATTTCTGTCATTGGTTAATGACCAAAGATTCAATGTTCAGCTCCATGATGAGCACCATGACTGCCCTCGGCACGAGTGTCTCTGTTTACAATGGCACTGCAGAATACAAAAGTAAATTCCATGTCTTGCAGAGTCCCTGTGTTTATGAGTCATCTCGCTTATAACTGAAATACAGTACTTCAGAATAGCTGACATGCTGTTTCTTTTCAGCTACAAGTTTTTTTGTCCCTTCTTCCTCAACCATCACAACGCTCACCCCATGTGTCCTATTGCTGCAGCCATTAGCATTGACATGGAAAGAGTCCACAGAAAAAACTTCTTTCCTTCCCTCATGGTTAGTGGCTGAGTGAAGCCTTTTATTGTCAAACAACTACATACATCGCTACATGTAGAGATGTATGTAATGTATGTACATCACCCTAGTTTGTATTAATCGGGTAACCCAGGCCATGACGTGTGTTGGTGGCATTCAGTATAATGACAATTGTAAACAAAATATTTTAAACTGATATAGTTGTTATAAAGCGTAATGAAAAATGTTTTCTTTGTTTCTACCTACTTTTCTTTTACTTTATCTCGTCCCTTTTGTTTTGTTTTCTATACCTCTGTTGTGCTTGAAATGAATCCATCAAGAAAGAGAGTAAAGTCACTGATGAGCAGGCTTCAGGGAAGTCAGCTTCAGCCTGCAGAGTCAAGTCAAATAATGAAAAATGATGTATAAGCAGGAGCAAAAACATTAAAAGGGAGATTTCTGAATCTGGTGGTGCACTTGAGGGTAATTTGGTTTGAACAACACATGGGCTGTAGGAGATAGTAGCCAGTGAGGAAAGAATAAAGAAGAGATAGAAAGCGAAGTAGAGATAATGATAACATGTGGGATATGTGTGAGTTGACTATTTCAGACAAGGTCAGAAATAGTTAAAAATATATTTTTCCCCTTCATGTACACACATATTTACAATTCTATGTATTACCCAGGAGCATGTACAAAAGTCAAATTTGTGGGTGTTTGGTGTTAACAGCTGACCTTTCATCATGACGGGGATTCACACTAATGGCCGTGTCATCTTTGACTTCTACTCTGTAGGAGGCAGTACACGGCAACCAGGTGAGGTCATGCCATGTTTGCGGCTCGGTTGTTCCAGACATTCACACTTGCAGCTGTGAATACTAATGAGATGTGTTTTGTTGGTCAGAAGGCATTTTAATTGGCAGCCAAGATGCGTGTGCTCTCGCTTGCGGGCTGGCACTCAGACCTCTGGCTTGAATAGAAGCAAGCTAATGTGATGTTGGCAGCAAACGTGTTTGACTTCTCTGGCATTTTATACAGTAACCCCCCGACACAATTAAAAATGTTCACACCAACAGGAAGAACCTCGAAGAAGAGGAACAAAGCAGCCTCAGCGTGAGTGGGGAAACGTTGCTGTCTTTTATCGCCAGGCAGCAAAGCTAATGCAGAATTAATTATCTGTAAATCAATTCTGTTTGGTAGAAGGTGAACACAACACTGACCTCATCAAGCTCATGTTTACTAGAGCTCTGGAGCTCTGCTGGTCCTCTGATTTGACTTGATTATTCACCTATTAACAATTGCTTTATAACGTGCCTTACATCCTTCAATTACTGTATGACTACAGATACTTTTCATCAATATACAATCAGAGCAATCCCTTTTATATTTAATCATGTGAAGATTTAGACTGCTATCTTTATTGTAAGGAGTTGCTTACTCAGTGAGTGTCTGAGTAAGCTGTGAAGTGAAGTGAAATACAAGCACACTTTTGCAGTTCCTTGTGCCCTTTGAATGAACCGACTGACTCATTATATAACCTGTTTTATGGTTAATAATCTGAAGCTCTGCAGGCTCGTAACGGCGCCTCTTCACAGAGCTTTATTAACAGGTATATCAATGCATATAGTCCAGGATGTAATTGGGATTTATTGATGATCTTAGAGGAGACGCCAGCTCTACAGTAGCTGGTTGCCTCTCCTTCACCAGACACACGGCAACATGATTGGCAGCTTCTGCCGTTATGGCGCCGTGCTCAGCCTGCAGCAGACGTCTGCTGACAGACACTTGTTATCGCCCCAAACACAACGTGCATCTCCCTTGTTTGTCTTCCACAAATGCAAAATGATGTGAGAAAATCCACAACATGAACGCTGCTCTCTTTGGTCTGGTTAGCTCAGAAAGAAGACTTCACATTTTCCTTCTCTTCTCTATCTCTGGGTCTTTTTTTGATTTTGTGGCACCAACAAACGTTAAGGGATTGCTTTTTGGCAAAGTAAAAATAAATTGGTGAGTTGAGCTCCTGGGTAGCTGGTGAAACCTGACTGGTGAACATGTTTTACTAACCGGGGAGGCTTCGCCTGAATTTTCTGGACTAAAACCTCTAATTTTGTTCTGTTTCGCATCATCAATCAGCCTTTGCAGAGATAACGTTCACATGTCGTATTATGATTCCATCGAGGTTTTACAGCTGCATCATTTCCTAAGCAACTTCATATTCATCCTGAAAGTGATGGGAATTTTCTGGCAAGCCGGAAACCTTGTGCCATTTTTATTTATTCTTCTCCAGTAACACATATACTGATATTTCCACATCTTAATCAATCTCCCTTTACAGTGAAGTATCGAAATAAAACCTGTGGTTTTGCAGAGATGTACTCGTTTTGTTTGTTTGGTTAGCTACAGTGACTTTTGTTAGTAGTAAACAAAGCCTGTTCTACTCCACAGGCTTCTCTTCTTGTTCACAATTTCTGTTAAATTCATATAAAACTCCCAGACTATATGTCTAGATGCCTGCTTTCTTCTTCTTCTTCTTGAGCTTTATTGGAGGTTGGCACACAACCAATTAGTGCAGATGTCTCCTTTTTAAATAGCTTTTTTAATCACTTATTGATCTGCATTCACCCACAATAATCACCCATCACTGCAACATTAGCATAACATTAAAGCTATTGTATTTACTTCTTCTTCTTTGGTGTAGTACTGCAGATGAATGTCTCAGATCTTTATAACAGCAACTTTATTTGCTGCTGGAAAATCCCTCATGACCATGGCTCCAGGAGTTCTGATTCTGGAGCTATGGGAATGGAGATGTGTTCCATTGTTTACTATATAGACAATAAAGTCTGATTATTAAAGATATTCTTTCTTTTTGTGAATGGGCTAAGTTTCCCAGTCTCTAATATTAACACTGTAATCAAGCGGTCAATGTAAACCTCGCCGTCAGTTGAAACTTCTTTATTTAATGTGGACTAATATGTTTTTTAGGCTCCATACATGTTTCATGTGCAGTCTTGGACTGTATTTCTGGACCAGCTTGAGAACTCGTTAGAGCTTCCTTTCTGACATCTCTACCTGAGGTGTCAGGAAAATGTAGAGGAGGACTAGACAAAGACGGGATTGTCGAGGTTTTTTTTTCAGTCTTAGTCATCTAGTATCTGAAGAGGACGTCTTTTGTCTGGTTGAGGTCTAATGGGATGTTGACCCGACCCCTTGCTCTGCCTGTCGAGCATCATCAGTCTTGACAAAAGGAGTGAAAAATGGGCGAGTAGTGTCCCCCTGAAAGCAATTCTTTCCCACATAAAAGAGCCAGAGAAATGTGAAGATGGTGAGGGGTAGGCGTTAGGGAGCCAAGTGCTCTGAAGGAAAATATCCGATCCAATTTGGGATTTGTTCACATGCTCGCACAAATGTGAAACAGAATAGAAAATGGCTGCTGGGTAATTACTTCTGATGTTGCAGGCTCTGACCAGTTAGCAAGCGAGTGTTAATTGGAATATTTCAATCTCATGAGGGTTTGGACAGCTGTGTAAATGAGGCTCATCAGAGGCATCGTTAGAAACTGCTTTCACTCAGGAGAAGCCGGGGCAGAGCTCCGCATGTCAACACACGTTTTCACTTAATGAAAAATCACATGACAAATGAGTACCTGACGTTGAACCACCAACAACACGGATCACACACGGCGGAGGTTTTTTTTCCCAGTTCTGGGAAGACAAAGGACAAGAAAACAAACACCTACGTCTAGCACCTGCATGAATATGCATCTGCTGTCCTCGGTGTCGGGCTCCAACAACTTCCCGCCTCGTCATTTATTCTGTGCAGGCAGGAATCTGTCAGGTGCACGTCTGCTCTGCAGAGGTCAATGAACCTCTAACGCGCCACTCCATATTCCTGTGATGTGCGACGCCTCGGTGGCAGCGTGGCATTACCTATCGATCAATCATGTCAGTAAACCATCCATGAGAGGGTCAGTGTCAATAAAGGATGAGGAGCATGAAATGAAATCTCATCTTTAAACAGTTCAGCAGTAAATGTAAACATTACTGGTCATGCACGTTGCTCCCATTATAGAAAATATTACTTGGAGGTTCAATCCAGGAAAATAAAGTGACAAACATTAATAATAATCCCGAATTATCCAAAGGTAAACATTCTATGTTAGGAAGTGTGAATGCTGCTTTTGGTTAACTGTGTGTTTAATTGTTGCATTTTTCTCTCAAACTCGATGGTCTAATGGCTTCAGGAGGCCTGCTGTTATGTGAGATGGAGTCAGGGAAGGAAAGTTTAATGATTTTTATGCATCATTGCTCGATTTCTACTCAGTCCCAGTTGTGACTATCAAACACTGTCGTGTTGTTAAAGCCTTTGGCTTCTCTAAAAGACACGTAAAGGCTTATTTCAACCAACAGAGAATCATTTTGGCTCTCATTTGTTCACTAGTCCTCATCTACACCCAGAAAACCAGCGACTCGGAATCAAACTGATGCAGCAGGTTGTTTGTTTTTCACAGATTATCAACTCGTGACTCATGTGATGTGGTTCTGATCTGATTTACCATTGATTCTCACTGGGAAAAAAGCATTTAGATTCAACCAACAGGGGAACTGCTAATTATTATCTTTCAACCCAATCACAATGTAAAACAGATATGTTGCTCCACAGTGGAAAATGAGGCAAAAACTGTACAGTTACCGTGTTTTCCTTCCACATTTCCCTCATCAGAAGCTGCTTTCATTCATGTTGCTAATCTGATGACTTATACAGATGAAGTCATCAGATACATCTTGCTCTCAACCATGAATGATAAAGGTTAGGAGTTTAAAGTTCCTGTTTGGGTTATATTTGATGCACATATTGCAGGATTAGATGTTAAACATGTATGTTTAGGGTTAGACAGGTTCACATTGCAGCAGATTGCACATTTTAATCCTCATTTGTTGTGGATCATGTCATCCTTGATGCTGTCTTGTACCAAACTGTCCTGTTTCACATTCTCTGGTGAGACTGGGATGTTCTGGGATTTCTTTTGGGCTCTTGTGTTTAAAACAAATCTGTAGCATAAAACCCACAAGATATTGAAAAGCATGCTAAAGGCTTGACGCCAAAAAGGGGGTCCTGTAAAGCATAATTTTTTTCACTGCTGGAGGAAAAGAGTTGGATTATGAAGGACTGCACAACTCCAGAGCTGTGCAGTCATGTGAACAGGGAGCTTCTTATTGCCTTTTGTCCATTAAATATTCATGCCCCCCCCCCCCCCCCATGACGACGACATTCAGCCGTTTTCTCAGTGGCTTTGCAATTTAACCGGATACTAACACTTTCAGAAAAATCCACACCAAGTTTGAACTTTATGTCATCACAGATGAGTTCATCAGTCTCAGAGTGATGAACGTTATCTTCCCCATGATGTCAGTGATTCTTCTGAAGATGATGACGGTCATACCGTTAACTGTGTCTGGTTGTTATCTGGTTCTTTAGAAATGATCATGTTTTTGCAGCTCATATCAAATCATTCCTGTTGTCTTTATTCTGCATATTCTATTTTTAAAACAGTTTCCATACATTCCAGCCACGTGGGATGCTTCCTCCTCATTTTCTACGTAGCCGGAGATAACCTAGACATAACAAACTAAAAAGAAGGTAACCTATCTTATTTCTAACACTCGTTAAGAGCAATTATTGATGAATAGATTAAAGTTTTAGAGGCTGTATTTTTTCGTGCTGTTGGGTTGTTTTTTAATTATAAAAGATGTTTCTAATATTTGATATGAAGCACAGTGGAAACCCTTCCTATAATGCAGTTTAACTTAAAAGCACCACAATTTAAAACCTCCAAAACAATCCTAAAAGCTGGCTCAATGAAAAAGTATTGATACTTAATGTTTCATTTAGCTTATTGGGGACTACAGAGCATTGCTAGTGTTTATTTATTAAGCTGTTTCCACCAGTCACTTCCTTTCAATCAGCCACTGCCGCATCAAAGTGGATGTTTGTTGTGGTTATTACTATTCATGAGTAGAGACCTCGCAACCACAGGCTCTTTTACATGTTTGCTTGTGTTACACACACACAGAAATGGGCAGAACACACTCCCAAATAAGCAACGCGCTGCAGTTTTAACTCAATCTATTATTTAGATGCTCCTTTCCCGCCGTTTGGTGGCTCCTGGTGAGCTGGTGGTAAAAAAGCCTTCAGCGGAAGGAGAAACTCTTGTCACACCGGATTATGTCTGAGATGCGTGACACGCAGCGGTACTGTTAACACGCACACATCATAAAGGGAAAGTTTGGTCATACTTGCTGAACTCTGGATGGGATTCACTGTGCTTTTAAGGGATTACATCGGAAGTGACAACCTATTCGTCATTTACGTGTTTCTGTGGGCCTTTCATTGATTTAGCTTCAACAAACAGGAACTGTGGACATCTCTCTGGGAGGTAATGTTAGATGAAGTGAAGTGGCAGACATGGCCAAAGCTGTCCTTCAAACATGAATTACCTAAAACTTTGTCTGAAAGAAGAACCAGTAAAATATATTTGAAGGAGGATTACCCACAAACTGGCTGCAGCTTCAGCCCAGGAGGAATCATCTCCCCGGTGTCTCCAGACCACAATCTGGAGGCAGAAGCAGTCAGAGTTAACCGTTGTTTCTGCCGGAGTTTACTCCCATAGGGCAGGAGCAGCACGGCAGATTTTCACTCAACTGGATGACAAAGTCAGATGCACATCATGAGATGAAACTAACTCTGTTCTAGCAGCACACTTACCGAACAACGTTGTGCTTCAGGAGCGAAGAGATGAGAGAGATGGTGAAAATTCACCGCTTGTGTTAGGCTGTGGCTAAACTTACCGAACCTGGTAGGGCAGCCATGAACAGAGGCTACAGCTCCCTGAAGCAGCCTGACCTGGGCCCCCTCCCTCTGTCTCTGCCCCCCCCCCCGCCCCCCCCACCCCCCCCCCCCCCTTCCTGTCTACATATTGTACGATAAAGGCCACAAGAGCCCGTAAAATCTTTTTCTTTTTTTTTATAATCCAGACGTGTGTGGGTGGGGGCATGCTGTAATTATGTTACGATAACATCACGACTAATCGCTTCTAATTGGTCTGATGAGTGAGCGTGCATCCAGCTGATCTCCAGACAACGAGGCAAACTCAAAGATTTTCATTCCCTGCAAAGTTCATCAGTTTTCACACCTTAAAGTTCCCACATGTGGTGTTAAAAGCTTGTACCGTATATGAGCTGGTGATGTATCGCTGTTCTTCGCAGGGTGCTCAGCCTCTTTTGTGTTTCCTGCTTTATGTTTTTAAATCCGTCTTGGCTATACTTGTTTGTTATAGACTGAGGAAAGTTTGAACTTTTCCTCTACTGAATAACACACTTTCTTTGGGTTAAAAAGAGTCCATAGGGTGTTTTTCACCAAGCTACAGACATCCAAGAGTTGTTTGATAGGGTTTTATTTTCTGTTTTTTTCTCAGCTCTTTTCTGAGGACATATAGCTTACAGGATGATTGTCATTTTTAAGTACTCTAAATCCTCAAAAGCTGGGCTCCTCTGAGTAGCTGCTTAGCCCTCCGACAAGTGAAACTAAAAAGTAAAATAAAACAGAAAAATCTCCTCAGGTCACGCAGAGGTGAAGTTGAGGTTTGAAAACTTTCTGAGAGATTTTCCCCAGAAGATTCCTGAAGGCAAATAATTTTCTAGAAGCTATACTGGGATCATGAAAATAAAAACTCCCTAGAATACAAAATGAACCATCTGAAGAGGTGCAAACGGAAGGTTTTATTATTGTCTTCATTCTCCCCCTGACCTAAATATCATCAGAAGCTGTGAAGCATTTTGGTTTAGCAGTCATGTTACTGTATGACAAGCTTTTTGAAAGGAAAATAAGCAAATATTTCCCCTTAAAACACTAAAGTCACTAAAACAGACCAGGGAAGTTTTTACTTTGGGCACTTTTCCTGGAAATAAACTCATATTTTGCTCCTTCAAGTATTCTTAGTAACAGGAATATTGAGTATAATGATGTGTTGCTCTGGGTTCCTGGTAACATGTGGAGTCTGAATGTGTAAACATCTTCTGGCTCTGATATTTTTCATATTGTGTTTATTTGTATGCAGATGAAGGACTCATCTCTCAGCTTTTCTTTGTGTTTCCCTTCAGGTGTTCACCAGGTATGGGAAGTGCTACATGTTCAATGCTGCAGAGGAGGGGAAGACACTGCGCACCACCATGAAGGGAGGGACAGGAAACGGCCTGGAGATCATGCTGGACATCCAGCAGGATGAGTACCTGCCGGTTTGGGGGGACACAGGTAGGCCTGGCAACCCGTTTTCAGTTTTCATTTTTCCTCTACTTCAAGATCTAAGATTGTTTTTTAAATTTTAAATTAATTCAGCCATCAGATGCAGCTCAGATACCTTGATATTCCTGTTGCCAGGCAACTAAAACACAGATGTTGTCTTATTTCCTTCAATGATTGTTCATTATTGTGTATTGTTTAGCTCTTTTTTTATTTTTCACCGTTTGTATCCAGCACTAAGCAGCCATGGTGTGGACCCATGCAAAGCTGGCCCTTCAGATCTATCCACGTCTGAATCAGTTCTCCTTGTTCTTATCTCCAGGCCAGCACAGTATCTCTATTCTGAGACCTACTTTCCAAAGAAACCCTGTGTTGTTCTAAATTAGCTTTGACCTTATCTCATAATGCCACACAAATCACATTTCTACACAGTTTGCGGCACAATTGACCTCACTGGCTTCACACTGCTGCTGCAAAGCTGATCAGAGATGACGGAAACCAGTTCAAACTTTATTGTCCCTGTGTTATTCCATGATTAACACGGAGATCATTCTGTGAAATGTGCTCAAGAGACACTTAAAACCTAGAAATTGTAAATGTGATAAAGTCTGTGAAGATTGGGTGTAAATGCCTTTGATCTGCGGCATGATGCGTTTGAGCTTGTGATTCTCGATTTAATTACAATCTGCAGGTTAACAGGCTCAGGGACATAACGTGTAGAAAGATGCAGCGAGTAAATATGTCTGTTTGAGCCTTTAGGTAACATTTTGAATCTTTTTAAGAAAAAAGAGAGAGAAATCAGCAATTTGTAAAGCCAGTTAACAATAAGTAAGATGGATCCACTGAGGAATTTTGGTGTTGCAGAGATTGAAATTATTCATGCAAATTCACAAAAGAGATCACAGTTTTATTACCCCAGGCCTGATGGGCGTCACAGAACCAGGAAAGAGGAATGATTAGGAGAAATATCATCCATCAGAACTGGATTTAGAGACCCAGAGGAGAAATGAGCATGCTGATGTTAACAAACTAAAGATTTTATGTCTTTTTTTTATCAGTACTGTAAAGGTTGCTCATTCATAATAGAGCATAACAAACCTAAACTTGGTTTTTACTACTGGAGTATTGAACTGGAGACAAAAAAAGAGCCTAATCAGCAGATTGGTGCAAATGGAAGGTCTCCTGCAGCCGTCCAATAGTCCAAATTAAAATAACTGTGATTTTAACACTCAGCCATCTCTTGGGTTTACAGAGAATGGTCCAAAAAAAGAGAAAAAATATTCAGCGAGCAGCAGTGGTTTGGATGAAAATGCTTTGTTGATGTCAGAGGTCAGAGGAGAATTGGCAGACTGGTTGGAGATGAGCACTGGTTCCAACCAAGGTGTGCAGAATACACCTGTCCATCCCTGGAGTAGATGGGCTGCAGCAGTGGAGGACTACTGAGAGCCTCTCCTGTCAGCTGAGAACAGAAAACTTATGCAACAAGACTGGAAAAATGTTGCCTCCAACAGTCAGACGGTAGGGTCAGAATTAGGTGGAAACAACATGAAAGCATGGATCCATCCTGCCTTGTATCAGTGTTTCAGCCTGCGGCTGGTGTAATGGTGTGGGGAGGGGGATATTTTCCACACTTTGGGCTCCTTAGTATCATTCCCACTTCATCCCAGTCCTCAGGCAGCAACTGGAGGCAACGCTGGTGTATGAATGTTCAGTGGTGGTTGGAGAGGATGTTGGCATGCATTGGCTGCCATGTTTCTTCCAGTATACACATGTAGCTTACCACGTGAATAGATCATTGATTCATTGCAAGGCAAGTTTATTTGTATAGCACATTTTCAGGTTCAAGACAATTCAAAGTGCTTTACATAAAACATTAAAAGC
>JAOXYM010000022.1:19812082-19825161 GCA_028567055.1 Leptatherina wallacei | reverse complement strand
TATATATATTAAATATCTTTATGAAAAGCTCCTCGTAAATGAGAGTGCAGGAGTTCTCTCTGCCTCATTTTGCTGGGAAGAAATAAATTCCTGCTCTTGCAGATACTTGAAGAAATGCTTCCTTTAAAAGTCATGACAGTATAGAAAATTCTTCACAGGCTGTTAGGATTTCTTCTTTGAAGAGGACTCTTACTTTATTCTCTTCTTTGCCCAACTTTTGAACCCTGACCGTCTCAATCAACTTAAACCAGTTGCGGTAATGACCCACTAGGCCTTTTTCCCGCCCACATGAAGAGTGGCTTCATCCTGACTGGAATAGAAGAGGCATGTTTTCTTAGCTTCATTTTCAATTATCAAAATTTGTATTCAAGAAGAATAAATCCCCCCCAATTAATAAAGAATATGTAAAAAAGCAACATTATAAGATTAGCCTGGAGGAACTAACCAATCACAGCAGGCCATCTTATATCAGCCTATATCAAATGAATAAATTCTATGTTTTTTTTTTACTATTTTAGGAAGCTTGGAATAAACGCCATGGATATAAACTGATGGCTGTAGAAGAAATACAATAAATACAGAGTATGAGTCAGTGGAGCAGTCATCCATCAACTTGTCAATGCTGAGACAGACAGTGTGAGATTATGGAAAGAAAACGAGAGCATATGAAAGTGATATTTCACATTGGGCTCACATGTCACTGTCTCATTGCATTACTGCAAATACGTTTTATATTGAGAATAGAAAAATCCGGAAAACAATGAAGACAAAACAACATTTCTGTTTTTTTTTAATCTTGAAACGCAGGCCACAGAGTGCTAATCACTCTTTTGTTTATAGTCATTCTTTCTTTATTTCTTTGAACAATCATGCAAACTTTAAGCACACTTAAAATCTCAACATTTTACTTCTGCCCACGTGTGTTTCTGCTTTTAACCAGTAGAAGCTGGCACCTGAAATAAAGCAGACACTATTTTCATGTCTGTGTCATTACCAGTGATTATTCTGTTCAGCGTGCATACCAGATGGCCCATGAATGTGACACGCCCATGCCCTTCCAAGATTCCTGTTGGGCATTCTTCGGGAGTATGGGCTTACTGCTGAGGGCTGTTCGGACCCTTTATGAACGGTGTCAGAACTTTGTCTACACTCCGGCAGTGAGTCAGATCCATTTCTGGTGAGAGTTGGACGTCAGGGCTGCCATTTGTGTCAGATTCTGTTCATTCCTTTTATGGACAGAATTTGTAGGCACAGCCTCGAGGGGGTCCAAATTGGAGGACTCGGGCTTGGGTCTCTGCTCTTTGCAGATGATGTGGTCCTGTTTGCTTCATTGAGTCAGGATCTTTAACTCTCACTGGAACGGTTTGTGCCCAAGTGTGAAGCAGCTCGGATGAGAATCAGCACCTCCAAATCCGAGACTGTGGTCCTCGCCAGGGAAATGGTGGAGCGTCCTCTCCTGGTTGGGAATGAGATCCTGCCGCAAGGGGAGGAGTTCAAGTATTTTGGGGCCTTGGTCGTGAGTGAGCGGAATATCAGTGCTGAAGATCTCAACCAGTCGATCTACGTTCCTACTCTTATGTATGTTCAGGAGCTGTGGTAGTGACTAAAAGAACAAGATTGAAGATACAAGAATGACTTTTCTCTGCAGATTGTCTGGGCTCACCCCTAGAGATAGGGGAGATAGGGTATTCTGGAAGGGGCTCAGAGTAGAGTCGCTGTGCCTCCACATGGAGAGGAGCCAGATGAGGTGACTCAGGCATCTGGTTAGGATTCCTCCTGGACGCAGCACCTCCCTGATGAGGTGCTCCGGGCATGTCCCACCAGGAAGAGACTCTGGGAAAGACCCAGGACACGCTGGAGGGACTTCCTCTCTTGGCTGGCCTGGCAACACCTTGGGAGAGCTTAACCGGTTCTCACGCAACCCGACCTTGAATAAGTGGTAGAAGATGGATGGATGCTTTTCATTTTATTGTTCTCTTTCTATGATGTTCTCTTTCCTAATCCTTTTCCCCCACAAAAAAAGTGCATGTGAGTACTTAATACTCACATCATACTTTAGAAATCTTTGGTGCTGGCATGATATAGGTTTTCCAGGTTTGTTCTTGTTTATCTTGGCATGCAGCCAGATCCTTGCAAGATACACGAGATGATGTGAGAACCCTGCTACATCTGCTAAGTCAGGGCCACTAATCTAGACAAACAAGCAGCTGTGAATGGGTGGTTAGAGAGGCGCTTTTGAAGGAAAGGTCACCAGTTTATCTCTCTTAATGGGAGAAAAAAAGATATAGGAAGTGGGCTCCATCCCTAGCCTCAGCTGAAGAACACAGCACACAACCTTTAAGCTGCTCCTCACAGGGGGCACTTCCAGCTAAACACCGCTCAGCTTGTGTGCTCATTAATCCTTGTGTGTGTTTAAGATTTACAAATGGGTTAAATGCAGAAGTTAAATTCACATGTGGTTAATAAATCTTCTTCCTCTTTATTGCCAGCTTGGCAAAAGTGAGCATAGGAATTAATGTTTTTATTATCATTATTATAATTGAGTTTTGTGATCTGTTTAAAAGAAAAAGCTGAGTCAACTGTCCTCACTTTCATCTTTCAGGTGAATAGAGTTTTAAAAAAAAAGAATAAATAAAAACTGGAAAACAAAGATTTCCCAAGGCTGCCGAATCTACAATATTACTGTATATGTATGTATGTATAAAATAAAGTATTTTTCATTTAATTTCATTTAATTTTATTGCATTTAATTTCATTCATTACATTTACATGCTAATGTTGGAGCAGCCCAGTTCTGCAGCTGTATCTCTGGATCTCGTTTCCTTTCCTTGAAGCTTATTGCACTCACTGCAGTGATGCTTGAATAAGATGCATTCTGATTGGTCAAAAAGGAAGAGGAGGCTGGCCTCTGTAGTTTTTATGCATGATGTCATCTGTGTACATAACTTCCCCTGACAACAATTTCCCAAAGAGAGTCAAATTATAGAATAAAACACCTGCTTATAACCTGAGTAACACTAAGTAAATTTGTAATTCTCCAGCCTTTCCTTAAGAAAAGGAAACGCACGTAATTCTGTTTCTTTAAACCGTGACTTTTTAACGTTGCCTTCATCTTGATTATAATCACACTTTAATCAGCATGCTGAAGTACTTGTCCAGTTTTGCTTTATTAGACTGTGAAGAGAAAGTTTTGTCCTTTCTGCTTCACAAAAACAAAGTAATTTTATTCCTGCATTTATTACATGGAGGCATGATTACAGCAACTTGATCAATACATTTCTTGATTTCAGATCAATCAGGTCTGTGATTGTTTACATTTAAATTAATCTGGATATAGTTTGAGGTCCTGTAGTGGATATCTGGTGGAAAAACTTTTCTCTGTCCTCTTTTAAATCTATTTTGACAAATCACTTTTTGAAATGTGTCTTACTGGACTCATCTAAGACTGCTTCCTCTTCTCCATATTTGACCATTTTCCTTAATGTTTTTAGCTAGTCCTGTAAGCTAACAGCAATGGCAGATGCATCTCTCAAAAATCGGTGCATCTTTCCCAGCATGCAAGTCTGCATGATGCAGCTACACTTTTTCTAGTCAGTGCAGGTTAAAGATGTTAAAACATGCGAACACATTTAGAATCAGGGAGTGAGTTTAAGTATTTCAGGCAGAATTCAAAAAACTTTCTCCAATAAAAAAAGACGTTTCACATGAAGATAGGGTTAGGGTCCAGCAGACAGGAAGCTGGAGATATTTCTCCAGAGATAATTGACCATATTAGGGAAATGAGCCTCTGAGGCCGTGATCTGTGACTGGCAGAGCTTCTGTGAAAGTGCTGGCCCTCTCTGCAACCCTGTACAGAGGGGAAAAGCAATTAATCTGCAGTTCAAATGTCTTTTTATCAGATTTCTTTGGATCTCAACCTATTTCATCAAGCATTTTCCCCAGAAACACTGAGGGCACTTTCAAATATGTCCCAAAAAAAACCCTCATGATGATGATTTGGTCTTAGACAAAAAATCAAAATGAAGCTTTGTGGAGAAAAAAAAGGAAAACTGGTGATTAGTTACTCTTTTTAAGGTATCCGCATCTATCAGCTTGGGAAAATGACTATGAAAAAGAGTACAAATGAACTAATTTTGGCTAATAGTGTTAGGTCTACATCAAAGCAGCTTCAATCAACCGAGCCTCAGGCACAAACTGCAGGCCGTACAGTAAAGGATGAATGAGTCCTCTCAAAGCTGTTTTATATTTAAGCTCTCCAGACGCAGAAATTGCCCATCTGTGGGTTTTTAACTGAAACTAAAAGGGCATGCTGCTCCTTTTATTGGGAAAGTCATTCTTCTCAAGGATGAAAAAAAGAGAAAAAAGAAGTCATTACTCCATGAAGACTCAGCTCAGGGTCATTGTGTTGCAGTTTAGCTCTATTCTACTAAACAGAACAATAACACACAAAGGCAGCTTTGCTCAGATTTGTTGTTGAGATCCAGTTCATACAACCATCGCTCATATTGACCTCAAAACAACTCTTCCTGTTCCCAACTTTTTAACAACGTCCCTGGTTGGCCAAGTGGTAGGGCCTAATTAGAGTATTACTCTGATAAAACAGGAGAACGCAGCGTTGATTAATAACACCCTCAGTAGGGGACAGGCCTCTGCTCTTATTAAATCGACCATAATCAGGTCAGCAGGTCTCAATGCAGTAAAAAGTGATATTGAGCACCTCGGATTATCTGATTACAGAGAAATAATCAGATCTGGAATCAGCTACAGCTGACTCTAATTAGGCCAGAAGTGACGATTAGCTGAGGTTTGAAGGTGAACGTAAAGGTTAAGAATGGCTGAGAAGCACCTTTCATAAGTCTGAGAGAAAATTAATCGCACCTGGATGTCAGGAAACTGCTTGTGCTCTCCGCTGGACCCAAGATAGGCATTTTTAATTATCACAGGAGGCATTATAGCTGCTTCCAGATGGTTGGAGGCTTCTGGACACTGAAATATTTAACATGCAGGATTGTCTTTTTGGACTCTGTTTTGATTTATTGTCCCACTCCGCAGTAAGTGTTGGTGAAATGACTTTATCTGCAAACCTGTAACCTCAAAGCAGAGATACAAAATTACCTGACAGGGATGGGGGCAGGGTTTCAAATCATGTCAGTAGCAACAAGCAGACGGGAGCCAAATTTAACTTGGCAGGATGTTGCTTTTCACCTCATCCGGAAAAAAAAAGAGAGAGAGAGGAAGCTGCTTCACTTGGGATGCAGAGTGATGACAGGGAAGCTAACTGGGAACAGAGGGTGATGGATACGGCGCACCACTAGATTTCGGTGCCTTTGCCGTGGAGCAGATGGGCCTCCACGCTGCTCGGTGTGGTGTCCCTCATTTCTCATCTGTTGTCCCAGTCCTCAGAACCACAGGAGAAGGACGAGAACATTTGGATGTATTCCCATCACTGTGAGATGAGGAGGTTTGGGGTTTTTTTTTGTTGACAGACTTTGGCTATCTGTCGCAATGTTTTCCTCAGCACCTGGTCTGCTGTGAGACTTCTGCTTCCTTGATTTCCAGGGACCAACAAATGTAATTTGGAGACCTGCTAGAAGCTGCTGGTCATTATTTTAAATTAACTTTACTGATATATCTCATGCCAAACAACCTTCTATATAAAAGATGTGGTTACATGAACCAAGTAGTGGGTTAGAATCTGTGCAGATTATAAAATGAAATGTGCAAATACCTAAGAGTGACAGATTTAGTTTGGATTATTAGAAATCACAAAGAAACTTGTCTAAAAGGCTGCTGAGATTTTAAATGGGAACAATCACATTTAAATATTCAAATGAGGTATTAGAAGTCTAGATTGTGAAGTTTGAATGTTAAATCTGAATTTAACAGTAAAATTTCCATTTATTCTTATATCAAAATGTTTTTTTAACATGTCATTTGCCATTCTTTTCACTCAATATATCAATATATTCATAAATGATATGTCTATTTTTGATGGTCTTTGTAATAAAATCTGCTGTAAATCTGGCCATGAATGGTGTATAAAATCCCTTTGTAAAAAACTGAAGAACAGTTTGCTTTGTATAGATACTACAGTGTCATTTTTTAACCCTTTAGGCGCCAAAGAACATGTTAAATTTTGAGATCAAGATTTCAAACGGCTGTAACATGGAAGTGGTTAGAGATAAAGGCATACAGTAAAGGAGAGAAATGTTGAATATGAAGATGACCTTATGATGGAAGTAAATTTACTATTTTGCATATTGAACGAGAACGTGAGTCATCTCATGTATAACGGGGTAACAAGATTTTGCTCTTTTCCTGGAGATTTAGCCCATTTCATTTAGCTACCCTGCTACTTAGGAAGTTAAATATCAACGGAAAAATTGCAATAATTTTTTTTGAACAATTCTGTTTGTTTTTATTATTTGCATTCAGATCATGTTAACTGCCATGTATACCACTGGTATATATTCTTGTATACAGCTGGGAAGTAAAGAAAAGATATATACATGTCAATGTGAGAAAGGTACTGATGTGACCTTCTGCTTCTTTTCTCACCTGTAGCTGACCTACCTGCCTCCCCCTTGGGGAGAGTGCGAGTCCAAAGCGCTGAAGTCAGGTTTTTTCCAGGTCTACAGTGTAACCGCCTGCAGGATTGACTGCGAAACACGTTACATCGTGGAGAACTGCAACTGCAGGATGGTGCACATGCCCGGTGAGTCCAGTGTGTTATTGAACATGCATTCATCAGCGAGGGTTTTCGACCGGGTTGCAGCATTTTACGTGGGATTAAAGATTGAGAGGCCTCATATTGATATGACACCTGAATCGATATTTGATATGGCACTGAATCGACACCTTCTCTAACTTGTACATATTGAAACTGTTCTTAGGTGAGGCTTCGTACTGCACGCCCGAGCAGTACAAAGACTGTGCTGAGCCTGCTTTGGGTAAGTCACCATACACCTACACATCGGTCAAAGATGATGCACACACATTGTATGCAGGTATACATATGATTATTGGCTCAGTAAAGGATTATGATAATATATATCTACATGTTTTTCTAGATACAGACCTGCTTTTAAGTTAATGCTGAATTTTAATGCGGACATACTGTACATATGTGTGTGTTCCATATTCATGCACTGCAGAAAACAATCAACTCAGACAGCAGGTGAAAACCGGTGTGATGTCATCTACAGTCACAACGTGCACAAGTTTCAGTGTATGCCACTACTGAACTTTTTGATTTATCCAGAGGAGGCATCTTAATTCTACTGCTTGTGTGTGAAGGGCTCATCAAGCCTGGAAGCAGCATCAGAGCCAGCGGGGACAGCAGTTTTAGAGTTCAATTTAATGCATGGATAGCCAGAAAGACAATGCATCATATGTCTTGCATTAAAGTAAATTTACAAGAACACGTCAAATGTTTGGCAGCCTCCTTCCTTCAGATTCAAGATATCATATAAACTTTGCCAGTTTTATGTGGGCTGATCCAGCTGCTTGGAAATATGGATCTGATTTCTTTCTTTCTTTCTTTCTTTTGTTTTGACTATTTGTGAAACTGCCCTCACACCTCCCTGTTATATTTTACCATTAACTTGAGAGAGACTCATGAAAGTCAAATAGGACTGTTTTTTAAATCAAATTTAAATGCAAATTTAATTTCCTATAATGCATTTAAAAGTCATGGGTTTGGCTTTCTAAGCCAGCAGAGTCATGAGGAGGTATTTTATAACTTATGCTGTATTTCATTATCAATTTAAGGGCCATAAGGAAGGCTTTATAAAATGCACAGAAGCAAAAGGTGGGGCACACAGTGGGCATGCTGCCTGCTTATCAGAAGAATGACACACGAATATGAAAGGATTTCATTACCCAAATTACTGAATATTAGAAGCTGAATCATCTTCATCGCAGTAATAGTCATTGTCACTTACAGAGGGAACAATAAAGCTGATTTACTCATCCACAAATTAGGCACGTAACCACACAGGAAGTGAAATAATACAACATGATCTGATAATTTACAACGCATCAATCTCTTGCTGTAATGGTATAAAGGGTCCCAGTTTTCCTTCTGGATGGGTGCTCTTTTCGTCAAAATTTATTGATGTGTCAGAGTCAGTAAATGGAGCTCTCAATGACGGACCCAAATGCAGATGCATGCAGGCGGTAAAAATGACTTTTATGGGAAAAGATTATGACCATGGCTCAGTCCTGATATCCTTTCTAAGACCTAATCACAGACTTAATTGATGTCACAGCTGGAGGACTTGAATGCTTGAAATGAGGGTCTGAAATAGTTTTAAAAGAGGACACGGCGCACAACATTTCAATTGTACTTGCACAAAAAAAAAAAAAAAAATCACCATGAAGTATAAGAAAGGAAGAAAAACCTTCGTGTTTGATTCACAAACTACGGAAAGTCAGAGCAGCCATGAACACAATGAATACTTTTCAGACATCTTATCCAACTGCTAAACAAACATGCAAATCTATAGATAACAAAAGAGAAAGTCGCTACCTGGATTTAACTAAGCAAACCTGTCAGAAGACACATGTTGTGATCCTGGAAAAGTTGTTAGTCTGTTTTCAGAAGGGTCAAATTATTGGCATCAAGCAGGAGAGGAGATGCTGAAACTACTAAAACTGGGTTAAAAACTGTCAAATGCATTATTAAGAACTGGGAGGATAGTCGGGAACCATCGTTTTCCAGGAAGAAATGTGGTTAGAAAGAATCCTTCATGATCACCATGAGTGATCACTTAAATGTTTGGTGAAATCATATCAAATAAAAAACAACAATTCCAGAGTTCCAGAGTGATGGGTGCATCAGGATAAGAGATGAGGATGGGAGTGATGATGACTACCTGAAAATACTGAGCAGGTTATTCCATCTTCCCTGATGGCACTACCAGGATTCATGGGGCTCAGATTGAAAGAGTGGTTCAGGGAGCATGAAAAGTCATTTTCACATATGGATCGGACACCACAGAGTCCAGACCTGAACCCCATGGAGAATCTTTGGGATGTGCTGGAGAAGGCTTTGCCCTGTGGTCGGACTCCCCCATAATCAAAACAAAAAAATTAACGCAACTCTGGATGGAAATAAATGTGATGCTGTCTGTATAAAGGCGTTCCAACGAAATATTAGTGTGCGAGTTGTTTTCTGAATGGGCATTTAAGTGGACTTCTTTGGGTCCAGCAGGATGATCACCAGTTTTACTGTTACTGTTGGTGCAAACAGCAACCTGACAGAGTCCAGAGCATGAAAAACATCAAGGAAAGTGCCCGTCTAACAAAGAGCAGGTAGAAATTGGTTTGAATGATGGCTTAGAGAACTGATGAAGAAATAAGAAATAGATGCATGAGTGGGTGTGGTGAGTCAGGCTGAGGAGGACAGCCGGATAAAAATGTGCGAGGAGGAAAAGTTTGGATGTGGCTGAAAGAAGGAAATCGTGACACCGACACATTTCACGTCCACAAATCTGATTTTCACAGGCCTGTTTTAATGTGATCCCATGAGTCAAATGTCCACATCAATATGTGTGTGTTTGTTTTTCCTGAACACATTGCCATGTTGCTGAGGATAAACAGGAAATTGCTTACTGGACTCAGATTGCTGTGACCTGTCTGACCTTCTCACTGCCACAGACGATACATAACTCATCTGGTACCATCATTAGCTTCATAAAGGGACAAACGACTCTGAAGTGCTCGAGTACCGTTTGGGATAAGTAGCACCTTAGAAAGCACATAGAAGAAGGCAGTACACATGTACACAATTTATATGTAGTTACCTGTAGTGCTGCCATCGCTGCACCTGAAGCCACCGGATCCAGTCGCTGATAAAAACAGGTTTATGTCTGAAAGAATTTTGGCTACTGAAGGCCACCGTCCATTCACAGTCGTGCTTTGCATATGAAGTCATTTCAATGCTCATCTTTACCAATAGATGTCAGTAATTCGTACACATTGTCCCTTTAGAGCTGCTTTAATTAAAAAGCTCTTTATGATTAATGTTTTTGTCATGGTAACCAGATAAATTGCAGCTCCTATTTACTAATTCTAACTGAATCTGTGTATTTGATAAATCAAAGCTCTTTATCAGTGAAAACAAGCATTGACTTGATTCGGACGCTTACTGGGTGATGTTAAACTTTTATCTATATTCAGCCACATTATTACAAGTTTCTCTCCTCCCACACCGTTCTCTCTGCCCACCTCAATGCTAAATTTATTTCTGAAAAACCAGAAAGGCGCAAAAAAAAAAAAAAAAAAAAAAGGTAACCAAAGGCCAGTGAACTTTGAGGCAATCAGCATGAATGTTGCAGACTCCCACACCAGGGGGGCATTCAGTGCAACTCAACATGTCATTAACATGCACTCAAAAACACGAGGTGCAGTGTGAGATGCATGAAGGCTTTGCAGCATGCTCCACACATCTCTTTCCCTGTAATTGGCTTCGTTTTTGGAACTGTAAAGCCTTCTCAATCCCGTCACACACACACTCGCTCAGCCTGGATCATGAAATGCAAATAAATTCTAGTTCAAACTCCAAATGCCAATTTGCTTTACCCAACAGAGAAGGTTTTACACACCAAGTTTGATTGGGTTTCTCTTTTTTCTTTAACTCAAGTTGTGGAAACAGATCTGATTATTTATTTTCCTCATTTTTGAAAGGAAGGCTGCTGCATCTGTGGTCCGTGAGCATTTTACTTCTCTAGTTAAAGGTGAGAAGACAAAGAAATCAACCATTTGAATGCATGAGGCTTTGCTCTCGTGAATCCAATAACATCTCATTTAAATAAAAATAAGAGACCACAGTGAAGCCATATTGAATTTCCTTTTACAATTACATGACTGTGTGTCTCTGCCAATGATTAGTGCATTGTGGGGGATATCTGCCTCCTCTCAGCAATCTGCAGTCAGAAACAGACATTTCCTGCTTTTTCCATCCTGATGTCTGGATGTTGTGGAGCTTTTTAAGGTAAGATGGATAAGAGATCGTTTTAAGCATCATCGGAAAATCAGACTTTAAGGAAGTGATTTGTGAGCAGCTTCATTCCTTCAGAGGTTTTTCCGCAGAGCTATATTTGAGAGGCTTATGTCACTTAGCATTACCATCACCGCTGCCAGAGAGTTGGTGTTATGTAGGAGGCTGTGGGCTTCACACAATATTATCCAGCACTCTCAAGTTTATGTTTTTTTTTTTCTCAAACTGCCAAAGCAGTGTCTTGAATTGAGCTTTCTGCGCCGGGACTTTGTCGCTGCCAGCATGAAGGCTGTTCCACCCATGCTGCTCAAGGGCATGTTTGTGTTTGCTGCTTTACATTCCCTGCTTTGTGACGCTGACAGTGACTTATACTGTCATTAGGGCTTCTGCAGAGTAAACACCCACATGGCCTGAGATGCTGTGCAGACAGGGCCATGCTGGCAGTCACGTTTACTATTCTCTATGACCATGTTATTGGCCTTAGATTTCAGGTAGAATAGACCGACTCTCCACCTGCTGTTGCTTCAAGTCTTATGTTTGTTTTTCTTGTTCATTAGTAGAAAAAAGCATAAAGGCACAGTTGCCACTTAAAAAGATGGGACTCATTGAAAGTCATTATTGTAGCTGAAGCCTAAGTAAGGATTATTTCACCCTACTGTTGGTTTGTTGATGAAAAAAAACATCAAAAAGCACAACTTGTGCTAATGATTTTTTTAAATTAGATGCATTTAATGGTAATATTAATTATCAGCAGCATAGTTCTATAATTGGGTTTCCATTAGCATGAAATGGTGTTTTAGTGAAGGTTAGTGTCTAACCAGGGACATAAAAAACAAAACTGTTCCATTTTAATAACAAAGATTATAAATAAATCTTGTATCTTCCCATTGGAAAAGCTGGAAGCATTGAATAAACTTCCCCGGGAAGGTCTGCAGCAGAGAGCTGGACAAAGACTCCAGCCAAGTGTCAAACCTCAGGTTCGGGAAGAGCAATGTGATTTTTGTCCTGGTTGTGGAACGCTGGACCGGATCTTTACCTTTGGAAGGATCCTGGAGGAGTTTGTCCAAATGGTTTGTGTGTATTTCAAGGACTTGGAGAAGGCTTTTTTGGTGTCCTGAGCTGGAGGTGCATCCGGGCACCTTGTTATGAGTGCTTGGTTTGTTGGAAGTCAGACTTGTTTCCAGAGGCTGCTCTTTCTGATTGATTCTGTTCATGATCTGTACAGATACAATATTCCAGGTGCTGCTAAAAGATGGAGATTTTCCATTTCATGTAGTTTAGGATTGTCCATCCATCCATGATCTGTACCTACTTATTCCAGTGCAGAGTTGCAGAGGCTCCTGCAGCAGCTACCAGGCAAGAGGCAACTCTGGACAGGTTGACTGTCCATCGCAGGGCTAGCACAGAGACAAACAACCACTCTGATTAACCAACAAGTTTTTGCACATACAGAGAAAACATGCAAACTCCACAGAGAAAGAGAAAGGCTCGAGTGGAAGTAAGAAACAGAAACCTGACAGAACTAACTACTACACCGGTGCACAGCTTAGCTTTTAGCCTCTCACAAAACACACATGGGGATGGTTTACTGCTGAAGAAGGACGAGGAGCTCGATTATCCGGGAGGGACTTAAAGAAAAGACAAAAATCCTGTTTATTGAAAGGAGCCGGTTCAGGTGGTTTGGGTGTCAGACATGCCCAATTGGGAGGAGGCCTTGAGTGGACCTACTGGAGAGGCATCTGTCAGACTATTGGAAATCCCTCAAAGTCCCCTTTGGGAGAGCTGGAAGAGGGAAGTGTGGGAATCTCTGCTCAGACTGTTGTCACCATGACACTGATTAGTGGTAGAAGATGGATGGATGGATGGATGGATGGGTAGGCGGACAGACGGAGAGATGGACAGGCGGACTGACAGACGGATGGTTGGGTGGATGAACGGATGGATGGATGGATGGATGGATAGGCGGGTGGACAGATGGGTGGGTGGATAGATGGATGGGGGAATGGGTGCTCACAGAAAAAGAGAGAAAAAAAATTGGACAGGAAGCAGCAGTTGTTCACTGAGACAAACAAAGTCC
>JAOXYM010000022.1:19793509-19808515 GCA_028567055.1 Leptatherina wallacei | reverse complement strand
TATCTATCTATCTATCTATCTATCTATCTATCTATCTATCTATCTATCTATCTATCTATCTATCTATCTATCATCTAGTTTGGATAACAACTCAGGCTGCATTTTTTTTTCAGCAATAACCTTCAGTGACTCATATTTTTGGTTTTTCTGACCAAAACAACAGCTGATAACAGACACAATGTCCTTGATAGGAAAAGCAGATAAGGAGAGAGAGACACGGCAGTGTGACTGAGATGAAGGACGGTGTGATCGTACTTTTCTCTCCGTTGAACGATTCCTTGTAGAGCATTTTGTCCGGCTCCACATATGTCCTTTGTTTCTTTCTGGGGCTTTTGGAGGAGAAAAAAATAATTGCAGTGATTTTAATTTTATTATTCTTATAATGACGACAATGGACTAATAGGAATAAGGAACCTTCAACAGCTTTCATGCGGAAATGATTCTAACAGGGTTTGTTGCTCTACATGCAACCTAATTATATTTTTACTTTGCAGCCAAATGTCTTTTTACAGTCGGTAATTACACAGAGAAATTATTGACACCCATTTTAATAAGTGAAATAAAGGCTTTCTGACTTATTTTCTGATCTGCAGGTGGTGAAAGACCGATTACTGGACTTACTGAGCAGAGAAGACGAGGAGGAGAGTCACGGAGAGGATGTGGTGAGAGCTTCTTTTAACTCTTTTCTGCTCTGTTCTCTTAACTGGAAGATTTATTTCAGTAGACTTTCTTTCTTTCAGATCATGCATTTTAAATCTCTCTTTGTTATTATACCTCTTCACATGTGTGCTGGGATCGTCCTCATACCAACTGTAATCTCAGGATCTTTGTGTGGATGTGATGTAAGGCTGCAAATGAAGAAAAGCATCCTCATAAATGTGGCCACACCCGTCCAGGGGCAAAAAAATCGGACAGACCGGACTATAACATGCTGGTTTTACTTTGTTTGGTTCATTCGAACACGTGGACTCATGCACCTGCAGAACTGGTTTCTATAAAAATCACATGCAACATTCAGGCCTGCAATACCATTTTCACGCTTCCTCCTTTCAAGTCTGATGCAACGTGAGCACCCTTAACCTTATCTCATTGTTTCCAAGACACAAGAACAATGATTTTCATACGTAGCTCTGCAGCTTCAAAGCAGTTCTGTCAGAGTTTTCATACAAGCTTCAGGCTTTGTGACGTTGTCGTCTGAAAATGCTCAGATTTTCTCAGGTTTGGTTATTTTAGATTCATTCTTCCCTCCACCAGTAAAATGTCAGTAATTGCAACAGAAGTGCATCATACAGTATGTCCCATTTTTTGGAGAAGTGCTCTTTTTTTTTTATACATGCACCATTTTTCCTCTAAAAACACCTTTGCTTGTCACAGATGCGAGTTTCTATTTATAGTTCATCAATCTGCATGGCTCAATCCGACTCGTTAAGATATTAATGTGCAAACTTTTTGTGGTGAGGATGGAGATGTTTTCCTCTCATCATATTTCTGCAGCTGCCTCTGAGTCGCCTGAATGTCTTTTATAGCCACAAAAGGGCTCTGATGAAAACACCTTCTCCGGCTTTGTAGCCATCAATCAATTATCTTTATTTACAGAGTGCAGCTCTTGTAGGGACAAGGTCTCAGGAGTCTTTATAAAGCTTTATTTATTTATTTATGAAGCTTTGGAATGTGAATCACATGGGTTTTAGTGAAGAGGCACGTCTCAGACCTTGGTAAAAGCTACTTTTTTATTTTCTTACTAACATCATAATTTCATCCTAATGTTCAAACACTTTATTTGTTCCCTACCAGATTCTAAGATGTAGTAAATGAAACTTGACATATGACATATCAAACCTTTTATTATTTATTTAGCAAAAACCAAGTCAAAGTGCAGAAGTATTTTGTGGCCAACCAAGTACAATCAGTGATTTAATAGCTTAGAAAACCACTCTCTCTAAGTGGAGATATTTTGGCCCATTTTTCTTTACAATGTTGAGGTCTGCAGACATTTATGTAGGTCCCACCACAGCATTTCACTCCCGCTGAGGTCTGGAGGATTTCTCCTGCATCCCTTCCAAACAAGCCATGCTTGTTCAGTCTTTTTTCTGACGTTACCGTCAGAAACTGAAACTGAGGCCTGTGGAGTCTCAGATGCAGCTCTTGGGTTTTTCGCAGTTTCTCTGAGCATTGCGGGGTCGGATCTTTCTGAGAAGATTGCAAATGGTTTAGAATATTTTCCACCTGTGAATAATCGTTCTCAGTGTAAAACATTTGACTCCAAATGGTTTAGAAATGACTTTGCATCCCTTGCCAGATTGATGGGAAGCAACAGTTGTTTCTCTAAGATCATTGCTGATGTCTTTCCTCCTCCACACACCTGAACACTCCGGACCACCAAGATGCCAAAGCAGAGGTGATTGCACCTGGTTGAGGCTTATCCTCCTAATTATTTACAGAATTTCAAGAGCTGGCAAAGACCAGATCACTTTTCTTGACTCTGTCCTGATCAAAATGTTCATATTTGTGTCTCAGAGCTCATATTTGATGAGGTTCCCTAACTTTTCTTTGTTCTTTTCTCCTTTATTCACTTTAAAATGACTTAACGGTTGTTTCATCTTTAACTTTGCTTTTTCTCACACGGTTCACCCCAGCAGATATTTTAAGTATTTCAAGTATTAATGACTCTAAACTTCTGCTCTGGAAGATTGAAGCTTTAAAACTATTAATTTTTCTTTCCCAGAGTTCCTGTGACCCGGTGGCAAACCACTCTGAGTCCATCAGCCACACCGTGACAGTCCCCCTGCAGACAACACTGGGCACCTTGGAGGAGATTGCCTGCTGAAGCCCTCCTCCCTCCCCCTCAGAGCCACACACATCCAGCAGCTGCCTGCACCAGGTCGCGCCACACATCCTTTGTTACGGCATTCTGCAAGACCTTAACAGGGGAGGGGAGGAGACGAGGACGAGTGCAGGGGTTGGTCTGAGGACGGTGCTGCGCTCTGTCACACCCCTCTGTCTGAGGCACTAATGGGGATTAAGGAGCTGTCAGCCGGACTTATCGGGACTCTCTGTCACCCTGCACTGTACTGGGAGGATGGCCTCTGCTGCCAGACCTTGAGTGGGATCTCCATTTATACGCACACAGATAATTGTTAGACTGGGTGGGGCGACCTACCCTGTGCAGAACATCTATGTAACAAACACATTCATATGTCGCTCACTGCCAAATGAACTGTACAAAGTTGGTCTCAAAGTGCATGCGTCGATCTATCTTGCTCTCTTTACGCTGGACCACAGTGTTGCTTTACTGTACATGTGTGCCATTTGTCTCTTTTCCTGCAGGATGGGCCCGCCACGAGGGCCCAGGTGAGATGTCAGCCTCGGAATGTACGGATTGAACAATCACGGTTCAGGTGTGACCCATCGATCGCTGAAAATCTACGCTAAAGAGCAATTGATCATTTGTTAATTACCCGTCATGAAGGTAGAAGAGTTCAGTGGTTAACGAGCAGAGGAAACAACACCTGAATATTTAGCTGCTTTTTTTTTTCAAACTAAAACAGTGAAACTTGATTTGCATTTGTAATTTTCCACCTGCCACTTAAAGATGAATCAGTTTGCAGCGCGACTCCCGCGGTGCTCAGCTCTTATTTACAGGTATCTTTAAACGATGTTGTGCCCTAAATGTTCATTTATATGCATATAAATACTTGCAGCCCACCTGAACCTCCTAGCTGAGGGAGGCAATCTGAATTAATTTGACTGTGTCTGTGTCTGTACACAACCGGGGTTTTCTGTTAATCCATCGTTTCATGAAGAGAATGTCAGGCTATTTCCATTTAATCGAGAATTTTTCATTCAAAAGAAACTTTTCATTTTTAGTGATCATAAAATGTCGACGACAGCACCGCAAAGAGACGGATATTTATCTTTTTTTTTTTTTTTTTTTTGGTATACAGAGTCTGCTGTGTGATGCTGTAAATAATCGTGTTTATTTTTCTCTCATAAAACGGGTACAACGCAGACATACCTGAGATTTAAAAGAGCTTTGGTAAAACATCAACTCCGGGTCCAGAGCTTTTTCTTCTTCTTTTTTTTTTTTAATACTGTTCCTCAATCTGCAGTTTTTGGTCTGTTACATAACAACCAGTAGCATTTTGGATTAGATGAATGTCATGCTAAAGATGAAAGACAGGCTCTGCTGTGAGCACCGGGACTGAACCTTCAGTGTTCAGACTGTTACATAAACAACTTTACACCAAAAGCTTCTGTGAGACTATGTAGAAGATTTAGTGTATCTGAGTTTTCTATTTCTAGTCCATGATCATCCTCGCATGGTCTCTGTCATCATGAAAATGTACATTACAGGTAGGAATGAATTCAAGTGCTTTGTGAGACTGTTTTGAATCATGATTTCCCATCTGTGGCTGGACCTGCTGTCTCTGTGTACGCTCTCATGCTGTGGCTTCTGACGAACAGTCCTCGGTCGACCTGCGGGGATGCGAGACGAATGTGTCTCGCTCCTCTTGGCGGCGGCGCTGGATGTTTTCCTCTTTCTACTCGGGCTTCAGTCGTTACCGCGGGACAGCCATTTCTCATTTTGTGATGCAGCATACAGTGTGTGTTTTTAATGTGAAATGATTAAATGAAAAAGGTGTTTTGCAGCTGTTGTCGTGCTGTGTTGATGAGACGGGACAAAACGAGCTTATTTGTAAAAGGACGTGGATGTTGTAAGTGCTATAGATAGACAGGTTTTCATGATGCTAGCGTGTGTTTACACGTCCATCATTTGGACCGTTTCCAACCATGTGAAGATGAGGGAGAGACGGAGGAGGAGAGCTGAAACCAGTCCTGTTTCTCAGACATCAGAGAGATTTATACGTGTTCCAGATTATTCTGCAAAGCACTTTCAATCATTAGATAGGTTGTAAAGAACTGAACATATATAGCTGTTGTATGTTTGGCTTTATGTAGGAGAAGATCTTTCTAAAAATCAAATAAAAATAACATTTTTACAGATCCATGTTAACAAGGAGCCTTAACAACTCTCATCCATTGAACTTCATTATAAGGATGCTTCACAGATCCTCAGTGGGGTTGAGGTGATGAAGGTGGCTTACTGGTGTTTTTCTCCCTCCTTCGCCACAGCAAAGATTAAGTGGTATATTTTGCTGCATGTCTGTACGACACAGTTCTTCCTTTTCCAGCGTTGGAGACTGCACATATTCAGCACCTTCAAAGGTCCGACCATGTCACGCCCCCATTATTCCAGCCCAGAGCATCACTCCACCAGCCTTGTTGGGACATGGTGGCCATCCTCCAACCATCCATCTGGACCCTCCAGGTATTAATCGGTGAATAAAACGGTTTGAAAATGAGTCTCGGTGTATTTCTGAACCCACTGCAAACATTTCTCTTTGTAACCATTGTTTAAGGATGACTGCAGCCTCTGGAGTAGCCTGCACGGAGAGATTCTTGGGATTCCAGAGACACCGGCAACTTGAAATAACGATGCATTTACCTGACAGAGACTTTCCTTGATCTATCCGAATGAACGTGATTGCTCTCTGAATCACACACACACACACACACATTATTGACCGGTACAATGGTCATGCTTAGGTTTTTGTGAAATGGCCAAGGTTTCCATTCCTTTCACAAGGCACAGAACTATTTCATGCTTTTTATTCACAGGAAGATCCTCCTCCTTCTCCAAACTTCATGGGAACTGTGACTAACCTGATAATGTGGACCAATCTGAATGAGTCCAACATCCTTAAATTAAATTCACCTGGAAAATGAATAATCACACGTGCCGCAGATTTCATCAGAGATCTAAAGAGACAGGTGGAACAGCACAAGATTAATCCTCCCCATAAAATCCCAAATCTTTGATGGACTGAAATCCGACATGCAGAATGATTTGTAACACAGTAGTGATGGGCGGATTGATCCGGATATCCATAATACCAGTGTTGGTGTTTTATTTGTTT
Organism: Leptatherina wallacei; assembly: GCA_028567055.1. Lineage (NCBI taxonomy): Eukaryota > Metazoa > Chordata > Actinopteri > Atheriniformes > Atherinidae > Leptatherina > Leptatherina wallacei. The sequence goes on along the minus strand of JAOXYM010000022.1, from coordinate 19,802,537 downwards.
CAGGGAGAAGATGAAAGAACAGCAACAGCTGTATCATCTGTAAAAGGGTTGTTAGATTCAGCTTTAACACATTTTTTAAAAAAAATCATGTGAAAGAAAATCTACAGAAATAGAGAGGAGAGAGACCTCTTTGTGTTAACCTTAGTTTTATCTAAACTACAAGTAGATGTTGCAGACTGGATTATTTTATTTTCCTAAATTCCCCAAGACCAGTGGAGATAAATAATTAATTAATAATAATAATCTAAGGGAAAAATAATCACAAAAGCACTTTAAGATCATGAAAATTCATTTAGATTTCATCATTTTATAATTTATTCATCTTTATTATTAAAAACTATTAGTATCCTGGTGTCGGCGTGGGTCACATGAGCTATCATTCAAAGCTGACAGCTGTCCTCCAGGATGGTGGAAGTCTGAATCTGCAGCCGCAAGTAGCAAAACCCTTGTTTCCAAATGGAAAATGGAAAAAATTTCATTTATAGATGTTTAATAAACATGATGAACCAGCTCACTGCAACATGGGATGGGGACTGAACAGAGCTCAGATAAACACGGATGTACAGAAGCTGTGCAGTTTAAATCTAATGGTTTAACTGATTAAACAGGAGGTTCATTTCCTGCAATCCTCATCATGTGTGCCTCTTGTGTGCATCATAACAAGTGCAGCCAATAAAAATGACTCCAGTTCTGACGCTAATCTCCAACAAAATGTACCGGCACTGCTGTTACAAAGAAGAGCCCATGTAGAATATTTAGCATCTTAATTCAGAGCTGAAGCTGAGGTATAACGTCAACAGCAGCAAGGATTTAGACCTGATGTCATATTTGGTCACAAACACATTAAATTTAAGTTCATTCTGAGAGCAGAACGGCTCCAAAATGACACAATAATGAGTTTCTCTATGTTTACTTCTGACCAATTTACTGAAGCCTCCAGAGCTGCAGATAAATAATAAGCAGTGAGAAATTAAATTCAAAAAGTATGAAAACTCATTAAACGTGAAAATTAAAAGGATGTAGCGGTGCAGCAGTAAACTGTGGTAAAAATCACAATAAAAAGTTGCTGTGGAAAAAGTTTCAGGAGGTTTTTTGGTGAAAAAGAGACAAAAAGCTGAACAACTCTTTTGATTCAGAGAAAATAAATGAGATAAATCCTGAGATGGGGTTCTCGGAGAATTTAATGGGATCAGACTGGTTAAATAAATGCAGTTTTGTGTAAAGGTTTTCAGCCACCTCTCGTCTATTTAATCAGTTCCTGGAAAACAAGAATTCAGAGAAGAATGATTGAAATCTGCTAAACTAAATGGAAATGTAGTGTATTAGCCAAAATTGGAATTTGTACAGCAACGATGAGCTTGAAAGTCCATATTTGTCATACTTTATTCTTCAATACAGCCGGAAATCTCTTACTCAAGTTTTCTTGTAAGTTCTTTGGGAATATTTCCCCAGGATTCCTTCAGGATTTGAAGCTCTTGTTTGGATGTCGGCTGCCTTTTGTTTCATTCTCTGACGAGATGAAAATATTGATGTCCTCAGTCATGTTGACGTCTCGGCTCTGGGGAGGATTCATCACTCCATAAGACCTGTTGTCACTGATTTTCAGTCCAGTCCTTGTGTCATTGATCACACCTCTGCCCTTTCTCCCTGTCTCCCTTCCTTCTTGACAGACATCCTTCCATGGAGACCATTTCAGATGAAGCCCTGGTGAAATGTCTGCATAGATTCTCAGTCATCTGGGTCATAGTAGCCCTACATGCTTGAACACATGATGGTTCAAGGCATTTAACCTCTCATCTGAAAGACTTTTTCACACTTTGAGTCTTGAGGTCACACACGTGCTGTCTGTCTGTGCTCATCCTGCAGTTAAGGTGATTTAGGAAAGAGAATTAGGCCTCCTGCCCAATTAACGGCGTGTTTGCAATGACTTCTATTGCCAAGCACAGCTGTGAACGGACAGTGGCCGTGGTCTGGTTCTTCCAGACATAAACACGTTCTCATCTGTGAGCGTAGCCCAGTGGCCTCAGCTGCAGCGAAGACGGGTAAATACTTCAAAATTGTGTCCAAGGGAACCGTCTTCATCTATGTCCCAAACTGTGTTTTAGCGCCTATCAAATGCAGCTGGTTCTGCAGTTTTAAAGCTGAGAGGTTCTCACTTCACACACAGAGTCGTTTGTCCATTCAGAGACACCGTAGTAAAAAATGGAGGAACAAATATGGCAGCTGCCATGTATGTGGACCAAGGGAAAGTTGATTTTAAAAAATGGCTCCTTCTAAGAGAATTAAACATGACAGTCATTTTAGTAAAGTAATTAGATACCTGTAGAAACAGTTTTTAATTATAAACTATTTTTATTTAATTATTGACTTGGTTTTGTTGCACCCTGCAACTTTAAAGTTGTTTTTTGTCTTTAACATCAGTGGCTTCTGTCACAGCTGAATCTAGACCTAAAGAGCAGACTCTGCTGGTGTTTGGGTGTTTTATCACTGGATGAAATATTTCTGTGTGATGGTGTTTATGCAGAACATCTTTCTAAAGGTCATAGACACTCCTACTTCATAAGGAATGATGCTAGTGTTTTCCTCTTTGTTGTTTGTTTTTGTCCGTCCAGATTTCTTTGCTTACCTTGAAGAAAGGCCAGTTTAGATATCAACCTTTGTGAAGCGCCGCCTGCATGTCTTTATGTTCCTCTTCTTTTCGCTCTGATGGAAGTTTGTGTCGGTGCGAGTCTTAGAAAAGTTTTGATTTTGACTCAAGTGTCGGCCATATTTCTGAACCAGTTGCTTGGAATGGCTTTCTGCTTTTCACTTTTTCCACCTAAAAAGGTAAAAAATGACAAAAGAAAACCGCTACATTACTCTGAGAATTGCCAGGTACAAGGAGTGGATGGACCGGAATGAAAATTAGTGGAAAAACCAACTTTATGATAAATAGTCCTGAAGAAACCTGAAAGAACTACAGCTTGAGACTACTTTAAAAGATGACAAGAAGTCTGGCTCCTTGGAGGTAAAATATAAAGAAAAGAGGGATGTTTTTCTAAATCTTGTCCTCACCTGTTGGTTCATGTTGGGCAACAGTCAGTGTCTCATGATAATGGGTACATTAACTCATTGACTGCCAGCCATTTTCAGAGCGGAGAGCTCCATACTCTCCAGTAGACCCACCAAATATTGACTTTTCGGACTACATAAACTTTGAACATATCTGCCAAATGGCGTCGTTGGCAGTCAATGAGTTAATGACCGTCTTGAGTTGTCAGGTCTGTCTGTATGTCCCGCCGTAGGCTAATAGAGAAATAACTAGGCACGGAAACTATTTCTATCTTCGTTTTTAATGTTATTTAGGTTAAGAAACACATTTATTCTCTTTAGTAATTGTAGGAAAAACATGATGTGGCTGTTATCTTCATCAGCTGTAATTTCTCAATGAGTGTGGACTGAACTAAGTCTAGAGGACATTGTTAACTTCTCTAAGTTGTAGTTCTTAGAAAAGAGCAGAGGAATAAGAAACCATGTTGGATCAATTGTACAGTAGCTCGTTCACTTTCCTCCCTGACATCTGTTCTACATCCTCCTAAAATCGACTGACATGTTCTTTATTCAGCCGCAGGCCATTACTGTAACTTGGACAAAGGCAGAGTCACACTACAGCAACTAAAGAAGGAAAAAAAAAATCAATTTTAAACCTCCTTTAGCTCAGTGGTGGGGTTTATTAGGCAGAGCTGCTTTTAAGGAAAGCTGCAGTGTTAGCAGGGAGCTCTGGACCTCAGTCATAGTGCTAAATCTGTCACACCTTCTCATTTGTTTCATTAATTCACTTTGATGGCGCTTTTCCTCTTTAATTGTGAGTAGGTGAATGCTTGAAAGGAAAGACTTATGAAGTGCCTCACCATGAGAAGCTGAGCTGGAGAAACGATCCTCACAGGGACGTCCAGTTTAGTTTATATTCAGAGCAGAGCTGCAGCTCCACTTTTATAGTAAACTGTTTAAGGAAATGACTCAGTTATGTTTACATAAAACAATATTCTGCACATTGCCGGCGCTCTTATCTGGCAGCTGCTGCAGGCTGGGTTAAGCCTCACTTCCCTCTCTCTACGTTTAGCAGATATTTAGACATCAGAAATTCCCAGCAGGTCAGCTGTAGTGCAGCAGAACCTCATTGGGAATACACTTTCTCTGTAGAACTTGCATACAATAAAGGTTGAATAAGTGCTTGAAGGACTATTACAGATACATTGAAAACTAAAGCTGTGGTGCATGTAAGTGTTTTTTTTCCCCACATTTAGCCTAATAAAGAGCTAAATGAGTGTAATGACAGGTGCTATAAGACTTTGTGCACTCAGATCTTTTTTCTCAGTTTTACAAAACGAAGTACATTTGACTTCAAGTTAAAACCAAGATTTTAAAATGCTCATGCTGAAAGGAAGAATTTGAACTTTTGATCTTGAAAAATCACCACCCACGAGGGCGAAGTATATTTTTCCATTTCTATTCAAATGCTCATGTGTTTGCAAAAATAAAAAAATAAAAATTATTTAGAATATATTATCATAAGATTTGTGTTTAATCCTGAAAAGTTAAACACTAAAGACAAAATTAACTTGGACAGTTTCTTGCACAATTTTGTGACTTTATCGTATCAAATTTAGAATGCTTGAAAAAATGTTACAGGCAGATTTTACTGTAAAGCCCAAGTTTTTCTTATGATAATTTTTCTGTCACACAGTCAGTCAAAGTGATTTTATCCAGTAAAAACCATTAACTGTAAAATAAATGGGACAGCCCCTGGTTTCTACCTTCGCCATCTTGGCAGCGTCACACATGAGGATGGATGATTGACACTCATTAAGGGTGAGCTGGAGGACGCTCTTGGGGCCGGCGACTGCTGAACTTGGCCCCGGGGCCTATGCCTCGTGGCTGTTTGGGGCTCTGCCTTGGGCCTCTCTCTGCCGCCTTCCTGGGCGAGCCTGTGGTCATTTCTGTGGTTGGGGGGGGCTGGGGTCTGTTCTCCAGGGTGGCTGCTGATCGCCCGGGTCTCAGGTTGCTCTGGCCTGCCTCTGACCTCTGTGCAGGCGCCGTGGCATCTGCATAACTCTTCTTTGTGGATGAGGGGGGAAGTGCAATTTTTGGCACCTCTGCACAGGCTTCACATTTCTCCCCCGGAGGTTGCCGCTTGATAAAGACACACTAACAAGTCTTCTGTTGACTTTTGCCCCATCTAGTGGTGTAAAGTGATATTGCAGACAAATGCTGTTTTTTCCTCCAAACAATCTCAGCTGCAAATCCAGAGGCATTTTTAACCAGCATTAAAAACGAAGCAGAGGCACCGTTTGCCAACAGGCATAACAGGCAAATGCTTGGGGCCCCAAGCCAGAGGGGAGCCCCCAAGGGCCAAGCAACTTTGAACTGCTACAGAGCAGTGACAATGTGGAGAGTTATTAATAATATTGGTGGACTCGTGCATAACTCACCGAAGGGGCCGCCCCTCTAGGTCTTGAAGCTGTAAATCCAGAAGCTAATTTAGCTCAAAGAAGCTCAGTTTGTCTTCCTGTTGAGTTCCTGGGTGTCATGAGGCTGAAAATAAAACAGATAACTTGGAAAATGTCAAATCGAAGCTAAACTGTCAAGCTAGAATGTCAGATTATAAAATTTATTGGCAAGAAATCAGGATAATGTACTACAAAGGTGCATGGATGGCATAAATATGGATTTACTACAGGGCAGGCAGGAGCATCATCTTGAACGCTCTCCCATTACTGCTGTTTACCTGGTCGCCTGGTTCAATTTTGTATTGTTGAGGCAAATCTAGAGTGGAAGATAAGAGATGTAGAAAGAGAGATTTACTTACAGAGAGTAACTGAATCACACTGCTGAATGGAAGCTCTGCAATTAACAAGCTGCCATTGTGCCGAGATCTGATCTGTGGTTTAACGTTTGATTATGAGGATTAGAAATAGACTGAAATATAATTCTGGAGGCTGATCCGACTGTTTGAGTGAATTCAGTCTGTGCATGTGTAGCCTAGTAGAACTGAGATTCCTGATTTTTCTCCTTTCTGCAGAATTAATTTTTCTATATTTCATTGACACTTTTTTGCTGCTTTTATGCAAAACCATTTTCTTTATTAGCTTATTTATGTCTGTCCAAGTATGTTTTGCCATTCTTTTACATTATAGGTTAAAACCAAGGATACTTGCATCTGATTGGATGGGGAAGTAGATCTCTCCTCTTCACACTGGACGAGGCTGCAGCAGACGAGCTAGCTTAGCACACGCTGATTACTGAGAAAGTTGTCCAGAGGGAAATAGTACGTCATGTAACTGAGCATTTGGTTCAGAAGGAGCAAAAGAGAACAAGCAAGACGACCACGGAACTGAGTTTTCTTCCGTCTGACCATCTTGGTGAGTTAAGTGAAGGTTAGCGCTGCAAGCTTAGATAGCCTTCATGGTAGCCATGCTCCATTTGCCTTCACGCAGATTTTGAGAGTATGTTTTATGTTTAAGTCATCAGCGAAATGTTACAACTTGAGCAAAAGTTGTAACTTTTGCCCACCCACCCGCTCGCTCGCTTGCCGGCTCAATTATCGGTTACCTGCCACCAGCACACTGTAAAAAATTACTTGTGCAGTTGCTGCTAGAAGTGTACTGTAAAAAGTTTTTTTTAAAATACTGCTTTTAAGATGTTAAAAATACAGTTTTGTAGCTTAAACAGTGATTCAGATGATTGAAAATTTAACTTATTGTAAACTGAATTATAATTAATGAAAATACTTTGAAAATACTTTTATGGTTAAAAATGAACAGAATTCACAAGGAGCCTAATGGTTAAATTCAATTTCATGCAATGTGTAGATTAAGAGAATTTAGCAGACCACTGTGTTAAGTCCCTTTTATGCAGATTTATAATGCTGCATCAGTGCATGGGGTGTTAAATTCTGGATGAGAATGAAAATATGGCCATATTCATATGTAGACATAATCACTTGTGTGTGTGGATAAGTTGGATATCAAAGCTGTATGCAATAATATTGCCATGCAGGCTGGGTCCCCCCCCTTCCTGCAAAGAAGGGGGAAGACCTCACCCTTCTCTCCAGACCCACGGTGTGGTAGGACCTCCCTGGACCACAAAAAACCACTGACTATAGAAAAATAAAGGGTGCACCCAAAATATTACTTTTATTTTCCTCCTCTTGCCTGAGAGCAAACAACCTTGATAAGACAGTTTTAGTTGTTTTTTTTTAACTTTTGACATGAGACACTTGAACAATTAACTTGACTTTTCTTGGATATTCAAAAACAATGAACACAGATTATCTGTGATGGTACCATTTAAGTTCTTGATTATTTTGCCGGCTATTGTCTGTTATTAGTGTTAGAATAAAAACATTGAGCCAATGTACTGCTATATGGGGCCAGAATCATAGCAACCGTGTGATGTCATTACCCAGCATCAACAATATATTTCAACAAAACCTAAACGGAGCAGAATATTCTTATACTCATCGTTCTCTTTAAAGGACTTTAAATTTACAAACATTTGAAATCATTTAAGATTTAACATCAGATAAAGATGAATATTTTTTATGTTCTGTTTTAGACATATTGTTTTGGATCCATTGTGCGTTTTAGATGTCTTTTGATAATTTAGAAAATAGTTTTAGTGAGTATGAGAAGGACGAGTGAGCTAACGAAAGCTATGTTCACTTTACATAACTAAAAGAGACATGAATGTGGAAGCAAATCAGTAAAACTGACCTAAACACAATTTAAAAAAATCCAGCGGTAGAGTCAAATAATCTACATCTCCATGACAACGCAGAGTCCTGCAGGGGGGCCGGCAGCATGCTGATAGCACATTCATCAATAAAAGAACAGAAAATCAAGCTGGATTTAAACCCAGCATGGTTTCATCTTCTGGGAACTTGTAGATAATCATGATTGTACAGCTCAGTTTAGTCAGAGTGAGAAATGCAGTTTAAAGATAAAATGAGGGACAACTGCAGTTTGAACAGAGAGAAATGTGCAAAGTGTAAAAGTGGGACATATGGAGAGCTGAATGAAGACACTGAGCTTCACAGAAACCCTTTATTTCCATCCTGGACCTGAAGGGACAAAAGATGTAGATTAGCTGTAATACGTCTGTGTATTTTACACTTATGTCCATTGATGTGCAGTACGGCCCTTTTTTTAAAGAAAGATAATCTGCAGAAAGCAGAGTTGCATGTCTCATGCCTCTGAGCAGGATGCATTTGACCTTGTGATGTTGATTCAATGTTTGCACATTTGATCTCATCAAATCAAACCTGAAAGAAATAATTGCATTTTAAAGTGAAAGCAATCACAGCATCGACTTTATCTCACAGAACACGATCTGGGTTTGACTGCATAGTTTTTCTTAAACATACTGCTGGCTGCTACCTGGAGCTGAATCATAATTACCTGCCGACTGTTTATTTCTTCAGAGAGCTGATTACTAATTGAATCACAAGCCACAGACTCAACAGGGTGCTCTGTGTCTAATGTGCTCCGGGGAAATCAGTGACATTCAGAACAGTTAACAAGGCTAATAATCCCTTCATGTAACGACGTACACAACCACCTCACTGACTCGCTTAACAAGTCGTCTGTCAACATTTCTGAGATCCTTCAGGACAGTTTTGCGCACGCATTAGGAATCTGTGTGCACGGCGATAATCACTGAAACAAGGCTGCAATATCCCACATGCCTCACAAATCGTCATGGCCCGATGACTTAAAGCCCCGTACAAATTCCCTTAAAGAGATTTACAGGAGGACTTTGAAACTTGAGTTTTAGAGTTGCATGTCTGTTTAACAGATTTTATTTAGCTTCTAAGAACATCCATTTGAATTCATTGAATTCACCGGCAGACATTTACTTCAGTGTTAAACCCAATGACTGTAAATATATGGACGAAGTATTCGGGAGGTTTTTGAAGAGCTGAAAAGAAGCTCATTGGGAGGTTCCAACCGTCGCCATCTTAGCAACGTAACGAGTCTCGTGACTCCCG
>JAOXYM010000022.1:19758181-19784527 GCA_028567055.1 Leptatherina wallacei | reverse complement strand
GTGCCAAGATTTAAATGATATATCAGAGAATTGTTTAAGATTGGGAATAAAGTGCATAATATGTCTCCTTTAACAAAAACGAACATTTTTCTAAACTTGTCCTACAATTCCCTTATTCGGAATCACCTAGAAACAATTTTTTGACTGAAATACACAAAACTGACACCAAAATTAGCTAAATACAGACTTTTTCTCGTTCAATTACAAAATACATTATTATATGATGGCAAAAAGTCTTAAATGATTAGCTAAAATGTTTGAGTTTGCTCATATCTTACATTTTCCATTTGAAATCTTTACTTTTCTCTCGAGTCTTGAAATGGCACAACTTGTCTTGAAAGAGGACTTGTTGAAATAAAATTGGAATTTTCAGAAATCACTTTTAAAGGTAAGATATTTGTTTGTTTTTAAATAATGATGCACCTGAGGAGGAACCATAGCAACCATGGATATGGACAAATGAGTTTTTCATTATAATGTGTGTGAAATTGTATCAAATTCTCCTGAAAAAGTTCAGATAACACATCCACATGTGTCAGTACAGAAAACAGCAGCTCTGTGATGTTTTGTTTCCTATTTATATCATTTTATTACAACTAAATGTTTTAGAATTTTACAATACAACTAAATTGCTTGTCATAAAGACAAAGATTCTTGATTCTAAAGTGCTCATCTCATGTAAAATGTGGAGCTACATTTCACAAAAACAAATAAAATAGGTTTTTTAATTAATGATTGTTTATTTACGATCATCCTGCATCATATGCATCATGTTAATGAAACATATGCAAGGTTAAATCTAAAAAGAAAATGTAAATGTCCCTCAATACATCTGAAACCTTTCTATACCGATAAAAAAACAAACATCTACTTAGTTTTTTTTGCGGCAAAAGTTTTAAACTTAAGACAACCAAGTTTATTAAATGAAGGAAATCATTTTACATGGTTTATCCTTTGTCTGATCTACATGTCTCTGATGTTATTTTAATATGACTAACTACAGTTATTGTTCTATAAAACTGAGTGGATGTAAGTAAAATAAAAAAGTCCATCTTGGTTGTAACATTTCTTCTTGGTAATATATCTTATGTTGTTGGAAAGTCTGTTTATATCTGTGATGAGTGATGGATTATTGTGATCCTGTTTATGTGTGTAACCTACTATGTTCACATTATAAACCACATTTTACATAATTCACTTCTATTTAGTTTTTTTAGATGGAGGATTTAATTTACAGAGCAATATGCAATTGCTTTAGTCATTTGTTTATTTATTCAGTTATACACTGTATCGTAAACAAGGACACATTTTATTTTACTTTCTTTTTGTCTTATTTTTGCTTATTTATTTATTTTTGTTTGAGTAACTTTAGTTCCAGCTGGTCCAATCCCTTGGTTGCCAGCAAGTAAAGTCATACATACATACGTACGTACGTATGTATGTATGTATGTATGTATGTATGTATGTGTCACATTTACTATTTTAGTTCAGTGGAAGATGTCATTTTTAAGTGTTTGTTCACAGTATATTGTTGATTGTTTGCCAAAGACTTGTATTTCAGTCTTCCACAATTACATTTTTTAAAATTGTTTTCATTATAACAATAATTATGATCAATATTACAGTTACAAGCCTGGGTTTTCACAGCAGAGGTACTGTTTTTCAACTTTACAGTAAGTTTAAAATACAGTACCACAGGCACCACTGTTGCCAGTAAGTTACTGTAAAAAAAATCACTGAAATGTCTAACAGTGTATATATCATGTCTGCTACATTCAAAGTCTCAGCATTGAAGCATTACTATAAAAATATAGCCCAAATCTGTTATTCACAACATATTTTGTTAGCCTGTGCTGGCTGTGGATTTGCTTTTAGCCTCACATTTTCACCACATATCTCCATTTCCTCGGCAGAGCTGTTTTAATTAGAATGATTGCAACTTGGTGTAATTGGCTCCGCCTGCCGCAGTCTCAGGAGTTGCGCCTGCTTGTAGAGTTAATGCAGCACAGTGTGTTTATGTCGTTGTCTTACAGTAGTCACCGAAAGCCTTCACCACCGTAGCACAACAATTGGCTTCCTATCTTTTTTCAATTACGGAGGACGAATTGGCAGAGTAATGAAGAATTGGTGCGAAAATTAAATGTTTACAGCAGTTGGGTGATAAAATGGAAATAATTTCCTGGGCTGCACAGGGAGAGTAATATTGACAACCTGCATCAGACAAGTTAAAGTTTTTTATTGGAAAATATATTAAAAACACTTGCAGCAATTTTTATGTCATCATAAAGACAATTAATATTCACCTTTAAAGTTTTAGTGCAACACTTTGGGAAATCTATTGGCTGAAATGCAATATTCATAACTAAACTATTACTTTAATGTCAAGTTAAAATAATTGGATATATTTGCAGACACATTTCCTCCTCTTTTCTGTCTCGTTGCAATAAGCCTTTTCACCACTAGACGTCAATAAATCCTCACTAAAATAATGATCCTTAAAAGACAGTAGTACAGGGGTGTCCAGCTCCGGTCCTCGAAGGCCACAATCCTGCAGGCTTTCAAAGTTTCCCTGCTCCAGAAGACCCGAATCAGATTGAGTAATCTTGCAGAGCTTCTTTGGCTGTTGGAGTCATTTAATTTGAGTCAGGTGTGTTGAAGCAAGGATATGTTGTAAATTTGCAGAACAGTGGCCCTCAAGGTCCGACTTTAGACACCCCTGCGGTAGTGAATACCATTGAGCTTTTACAGGGGGTATAACGGTTGTGCCTCATTTTCATCATCATCTGGATATGTAAATATCTTGAACTTATGTTCAGCTTGTTTCTTACAAAAATGAAAGGTTTGCTGGTTTTGAAGTGCATTTAATTCCTTTCCACAGTTTTGGTATCACACTGTCCAAGACCGACCTCCTGTGAAACACTGCCGACAGAAAAGAGATGCGATGTGAGAAGTGATCTTGGGGACCAGAGCCAAGGATCCCTGGCAGTGTTTTAGCCAACAACAGGCTGCAGGTAAATGCAAGAACTACTGAAATGGACATTTTGATTCAGCTTGCTTTATTATGGCACTTTGTACATGTCAGGTTACAAATTCAACATACTGGGTTTGTTGGTTCGTACGGCACATCAAACAATCCAAAAGAACATTGCATGTGTCGTAACATGTTGACAAAGAACTTAACAGGAGATCTGGAAGCTTTTAAATGCTCACATTCAACCAAATGCCAGAGTAGGAGTGATAATTTGACCTAAAATGTTTGTTTCCTGTTTATTTCTTTTGAAGTCTTAACATAATACATGCCGAAGAAAAGCTCATGGTTATCATTTTGAAAGAACTGATGGAAACAAAGTCCACAATCTTTGTAAAAATCCCTTTAGGTCAGACATATCTTCTTCTGCAACCAAAAATACAGACATGTGCAAGGAAACTACAAAATCAAATTCCGTACGCAAACGTAGGTTGATTTTTGTCAACACACACCGCGACACCCACCCACATAAAACACATGTGAACAATATTGTTTTACACTCAAACTGATGTGGCTTCCCAGGGATCCACAGTAAACAGGTTGCATTGAAGTGCTACAACATAGTTCGTTGGCACACAAGGAGTCACATTTACAATATTTACATCTGAGATTAAGTAACCAGCCGTCATGCATCACCTAAAAATTGCTTTGTAGAAAAGAAGAAATCACATTCCTCATGGATATTTTGCTTTGTTTCATCATTATATGGAAGAATGTACCGGTGTAAGATGGCATTCAACTTAACTATTTCTCGTATTTGGTACAAGATGCATGAGGAATGAACAGGAAGCATTGAGTTAAGCTGTAAAATTAAGAAAATTCATGCTACTGAAAGTTACTCCAACAGGAGTCATGATAAAGCTGAGTGAGATCCCAAACCTGAAGCGTTCAGCTCCAGCAGTGTGAGGATTAAAATATCTTGTTTGTATGGGTTCCCCCATCATGTCCAAGATGAGTTTCCACCTTTCCAGGTGGAAAAAAAAGCCACGTTTAGCTGCAAATTACTGGTCGTTTCCAAGAGAGTCAATGGTTGAATTGTTTGCTTTTTAAGAAAACTGCATCACTTTAAATATTTCTCTAAAACTGGAATCTAGGAATTAATTTAACTTGAACAACAAATCCATTGAACCTTTATGGAAATCTCCTTGGAATTAACAGATATTTTGGTTGTAAAATAAGTGATCCATAAAACCAAACAGTGACTTGATTAACTACTGATTATTTGGGAAAGTTGGTTGATCAACTTTACTGTAAAATTGAGGTATTTCTTCAACGTCGTCTCCCTTTGGTGCCTCAGTGCCAGTCTGGCTGGCCAGTCCTGTGTTCAGCAGACCGTCTTGGCTGGCCATTTGAGGGGATTTAAGCTCATTAGCATAGGACCAGAGCAAGATTTGGGTTAGCAGACTGAAGTTTCTCTAGAAGGGTTTCGAGGAAGAGAGTTATGTTTAGGTCCGCACCCAGCTGACAGGAACCCAGAAAGATTCCCGTTCCAGCCTTTCCAAGATACCTCGCAATTCTGCACAAGCACTGGCTGAGTCTTCTTTGATGAGGACCCGGTCCACCAGGTGTCCATACTGCTGGTCAGTCTGAATGGCAGACTGGCGCATTTCCTGCAGGTCTTCATCCTATTGAAGAACAAAAAAAAAAAGGTCATGGTTTGTTGAGTATCGGACCTACAGTGGACAGAAGGCTTTTAATTAGGAGAACCAGGGAGGTCATTTATCTTTTTGTATGGTTACGCTTGGCTAATGATAAAGATTGCACGCTTTCTAGCCTGGAAGCTACCGTTGCCATGCTAATGGGTCTGGCTGATTCATTACCCTAAAAAAAGCCTTGGAGGGACTCTCTAGACTCCACTGATTTTGTGGCCACACTACAACAGGATTTACTCGGCATGGACAACAAACCTACGCTGGATTGGACGCATCGGACCTTCCATCCTAAACCTGTGGATGGGGATGAGTTGTTCAAGTCGCAACGATGCAACAAAATCCTGCAACGTGCGCTCCTCTCCTCTACAAATTGAAAATGATTTAAATCTTTCTACACTTTATTACTGCAATGGCCACAAATTTTCAGTGTGTACTTCAATTTATTTTATAGATAATTATATAGCGGTTTTTTTGTACTAGTCCTAATAAATATTTTTACTGCTATTATACAATTGCACATCAAGTCAATACTATCCTAAAATGGAAGTGGTTAAAGGTTTCTTTGAGTATGTATGTGTTTTTTGTTTTTCTTTTCTTTTCCCCCTCCAAGGAAATTGAGCAGCGTATAATTTTCATGTGGTTGCAACATATTGTGATGGTCTTTTAAAAGTATTCATTTGGTTTTAGACTAATTATAAAAGTTTGGAAAAAGATTTCCAGATGCAACATTTAACTATAAAATGTGTTTGTTTTTAAATGGAGAAAATGTACATCCGTGGCCCCCATAGCAGCCTCCATCAGAACTGAAAGAAGTTCTGTTTATTTCACGCAATCTGACACTGAAAGAGACATCCCTACTTCTCACACCACAGGTTTGACTTTAGTTTTCTCTGTGAGTGAAACGTGTTCAACTAATCAAAAATGTCTCATACCTGCTGACATGGTGGAGTGTGTTTTTGAGGTTTTATTTTCAGCTAAACCATGTGTGGAAATGGTGTAACGCCGAGCCTACAGACCCCATTGTATCTGTGGTTGGGACCTTTTCTGCATCAATTATCCATGTCATCATGTCTGTGTAATGATTTGCATTAAAAATACACCAACTTACACTGGAAAAGCTTGAACTTTGGGACAGTTATTGAAGAATCAAACCAGACTCACTGTAATTCGGCCATGTTCTCCCCCTCCTGGTGAAGTGGCTGCGCTGCGGCGACGTCTGCTCTCGGGAACACGAGGTTTGACAAATATAACATACGGCTTGAACTCTGCTGTCCGCAGTCTCTTCAGGGCCTGGAGAGAACAGTTAAAAACAACAGATGTCAGGAAGAAGACGTGATGGAGTCAACAGGGACATGCCTGACGCTGCTGAGTGAGCACATGTGGCTGCCTGCTCTCGTCCACTCAGCAAAGTGCCGCCTGTAGACTCCGAAGCTCATCAGGACATGTCTGATTCCTTAGATCCTCTGAGGAATCAGACATGTCCTGATGAGCTACAGTTTGGCCCAGAAATATTTGGACAATAAACAGTTCTCATCATTTGGGCATGCACAACATTGGGTTTAAAATGTAAACAACTGAGATGTAACTGAAGTGCAGCCTTTCAGGTTTAATTCATGTGGTAAAAAAAATTAAGTAAAATTTGAAATTGCAACTTTTTGTTTTTATTCTAATTTCAGAGGCTAATAAGTGGACATTTAACACTACCCTGAATAAAAGGTTTACGGGGTGAGAATGCTTTACTGGTGATGTCCATGGGTTCCAGACTTGAGGCAAATACTGGGTTTCCTGCTTTGCCCGACCTTTACTGCAACAGTCTTCAATTCTTGCCTGTTTGTGGGTCTTTCTGCCTTCATGGTCAATCATGTTGAGACTGACTTAGCCACGGCAGAATATTCCACTTCTTTGCCCCATAACTTCAGATTTCATCCGGCTGTTTCGGTCTGCTGTCACATCAAAGAAACACCATGTGGTCCAGAGCCACTGGAAGTCGTGCGTGCTCTCGCCTTGTAACTGCCTCCACCATGTTTTACAGAAGACATTACATGCTTTGGATCACCAGCTGTTCCCAGTCTGCTCCATACTTTCTTATTTCCATCATTCTGGTATAGGTTGATCTTAGTTCATCTGTCCAAAGAGTGCTGTTCCAGAATTGAGCTCATGGTTTTTTTTGGTAAAGTCCAAACTGGACTTTCTGTTCTTGAGGCTGATTGTTTCCACCTTGTGGTGAACCCTCTGTGTTTCCTATTGAAGTCTTCTTTCTCTGGTTGACTTACATGATAATGATACACCTGCTTTCTGAAGACTGCAGGTGAAAAGCCTCTTAATATCCACCCAAGTAAAGAACAAACATCCACCTCTGTTCTCCTCCATGGACGTCCAGGTCTCTTTGAGTGTCCTCTTTCTCTCAGAATGTACCAAACTGTTGTTTAAGTCACTCCTAACATTTCTTTTTCTCCCAGCCCAAGGATGCCTTATTTCACCTTACACATCAACTGCATGTTGTGGGTTCACAGCAACAGCAACTCCAGACCTTTTATCTGCTTGATGATGGATTAATGAGGGAACAGCCCACAAAGCTCATGAAAGTTAACTGTCCAATTACTTTTAGTCCCTGGAGAAAGAGGCGGCTACTTTTGAAAGTTATAATTCCTAAACCTTGGATGGGAATACCCTTAAATTAAAGCTGAGAGTCTGCACTTTAAGCCAATATTTACTAGATAACCTTATCTGGAAAATGTTTTGGTAAAAAGCTCAAATAAAGTGTCCATATGTATTTGGACACTGACAACTGTATAATGTGAAGCTTACCTCAGGCTGCACATCCACTATACACATCTTATTCTTGGCCTGTACGGAGCGGATTGCTTCGATACTGGTTCCATATTGATTTTCCTTGTACTCCCCGTGCTCTATGAACCTGGAGGCCGAGAATGACATCTTTACCTTAACAAGTAATCCTGCACGTTTAACTAAAAACACAATGCGAACAGCAGAAACATACTTGTTATTCAAAGCATCTGCATCAAACTGCTGTTTGGTGACAAAGTGGTACTCCACACCATCCTTCTCGTGGGGTTTCTTAGGCCTGGTGGTATCTGTTGAAAACAGACAAAGGTGCAGATATGCGTTATGTATAGTTAATCCATCTGTTAACCCTTAAATGTCCCTGAGTACTATCGCTTACATTGTCAAAACTTTCTCAGGAATGGTGACGTAACTGTGGGGTAAATTGCAATCTATGGTTCGTCCTTTACGTGATCTATAGAATTCTCCAGGCATTTATACCCCATCCAGGCTTAAAACCCAGCCACAAATGTGTTTATTCTGAGACTCTATATGGTAAATCCAAAATAAGAATTACTTACCACATTTTTTACAATAATAACAAAAAATTGCTACAATGTTGGTAAGAGACCTCTATATGGACCCAAAATTTTGATCAAGCCACTCCCTCTCAAACGTTTGACCAATCAGATAGCTTAAACTGACAGTATTGTCCAATCAGGAGCAGCCAAAGATCACAGTCAGTCTGATAAAAATAATGCTCCTCTATGTCTGGAATGAACTGAAGATGTTTTTGATGCACAGTGCTGCCAAAAATTAGCTGAAGTCAGCTTTGAGAAGATGGCAAAATATAGCAGTAACCACTTGGAGGAAGAAGTGTAAGCTTTGTTTAAAGTGTAAGGGTTCAGACTGAGTGTAAAAACTGATGAGGGACTCACGTGGAACAGCTACAGCATAACGATGTGGGTTTTCAGCAATCACCCGCTGTTTGAGTTCATTGATCCGGGCTCCAAGAGATCCTTGGGGGGGGGGGGGGGGGGGGATGAAAGAGGAAGAAGATCAACTCATCGCTCACCTGCATGTTGTAATACATCATGTAACCCACCAGATGTGGCTCGGTCTTACCTATCAGAACCACCAGGCGCGGCCTCTCATTTGACCTCTGCTGATAGCGGGTCACCTCTTCATAGGTCAGGAAGTCGCTGTCTCCAGAATCGGAGCCTTCTCCTGATGATCCCTGTCGGTCCTTGCGGCTCAGCCGGAAGCTTCTCCGTAAACCAGCTACAGCGCAGCCACAGATGGGAGGGGGTGAGAGAAGGAAAGTAAAAGGTCTGGTCAGGTATGCCATATATGACATGATAAATTGATACAATCAATAAAAATCACACAGCTTGTGCACAACTATTATAAATACAGTGACTAGGCCTGACTGTCATGCAGTTAAACATTTGTGAGGCGTGCGCGTGTAAAACCGCTCACGCTCATCTGAACCGTGAATACTTGTCAGTGTGAGATTTATCAAAACTTTGAGGCAAGTAGATATTCATGCTTTGGCTAAGAACTGGAGCACATGCAGCTGACAGTAAACATTAAAAGCTGAAATAGAAGATGACTGATGTTAGCATTGCAAAACCACATCTCAATGACTCAAGATAAAAACTTTCCAACATTATGTTCAAGACATGCTGCGTTCAAAACGGCTACAGTGCTGAGGCAGGAACCACGGGATGGCCTGGCCCCGGGAGGCCCTGCGTTAAAAAGCAGCGAGCGACTGCAGGGTCTCCCACGGCCAGGACCATCCGGATCCTCCCGTCAAGTGGTGTGTACCTGAAGGAATGAGCCGGGCACTGTACCTGAATAAAATTCCCAGGAAAACACCTGGCCACAGGAGGGCGCCACTGCTTTACACTTAGGAGAGACTGTAACTGGCGTTAGAGCATCACACAACCCAGCCTCACACCTCCACACAAGGGTGAACGAGCAACAAACGTGCCTGGTTGAGTGTGCAATGCATCCAACGCAGCAGGGCCCTCTTTGGGGAAGGGGGGGGGGGGAGGAAGGGGAAGCAGCGAACTGACCACAGCAGCGGGGACAGTTAGTTATATGCAAGGGGGGTGAGGGAGGGTTCAGGAGGATCCAAACACTGCCGGGTGGAAGGGGGGAGGGGGAGGTTACAGCTCCAAGCAGGTTGACAGGAAGCAGAAAAACTGTGTTAAGGCGTTTTGTGTCACAGTGATGCTGCTGTTAAGCTTTCAGCTGTGGTTTAGATCACTCCTTGTGCTCAGCATCACTCGAGGGGGGGGGGGGGGGGGGGGGATGGGTGGAGGTCAGTGGAAGGTGAAAATAAAAACGAATGAAAGCGATTCGACGTTTGACGATATTTCAGATTCAGTCACGATCCGATTTGATTTAAGATCCGACGATTGACATGAAATGATATCACTGGCAAAATCACAAAAAGCAACTAAAATATTTAATATTTTTATTCCTGAGTTCGGGTGTTTAAATAAAAAAATCGGTTCTTATAAATGAATTTAGGGAAAATGACGTGCCTGGGGAACTAGACTATAGTCATTTTCTAAATAAAAGTGCGCTTGATAAATGGTTAATTTATTGATTTTGCATTTTGGATCAATAACGATCGATATTGACGATATGATTAACTTATCAATGTAGATTGATGTATTGTTACATCCGTAGTGGCCTGGCTGTCTATTGAATTCAGAATTGTATTTTATTTTAATCTTTTCTTTAAGAAAACATAAAATGAGTCTCTACTTTCAGCAATATGTTTTTAGACTTTTTCTCAATGTGCTGTAAAACGGTTTTATACTTAGTAAAGGAACATTTATTCACTGGAGCAGGTTGGATGCAAACACAAGATCAATACATGCAAATTCCCAATCAGCTAGTTTCCTTAAAAAGGAGAAAAAAACCTACAATTTCGTATCTGTTCATGTTCAGACCCTCTAAGTTCTTTTTCTGACCAATATTTATT
Organism: Leptatherina wallacei; assembly: GCA_028567055.1. NCBI lineage: Eukaryota > Metazoa > Chordata > Actinopteri > Atheriniformes > Atherinidae > Leptatherina > Leptatherina wallacei. The sequence continues at coordinate 19,774,065 of JAOXYM010000022.1, read as the reverse complement.
TAAAGAAGAATTTAAAGCACAAGTTTGTTTTTGTTGACTTTGTAAAACTGCTGGTTAAATTGAAAACTTAAGAATACATGAAATTTTAAAGCGAGTTAAAGATATTTCATCTCCATGCCAGATAAACATTAAACAGACATTTAACCTGTTTAAGCAGGTTTACTTTTAGCTTCACTTCCCCCCCCAGCTCTGCTGAACGTGCCTCGTAGTTTAGACTCCAGCTGTGCAGCGACTTCAGCTCTGACGCTTCCTCAGTCTGACGGCATTAAATGCACAAATTTTCATGACATGTTGCGACCGAACAGAAATATTTGGTGAAAAAGTGGAAAGCTGAACTTTCATATTCAACACTTTGATGCGTCCTATTTATGCAGCGGAGTCTCTGAAGACTCAGATCTGTTTCTGGCGTCTGCAGACATGAGAGACGATGCTTCCTAAACAAACTGCAACACTAAAAACATTCGGATCGTCACCCAACGGCTTTGCATTTGTTTAAACCTCAGCCCCTCCTCTCATCCTTCAACCCCAGACAGATCTGCCCTGAACAGTCATTTGACACCCAGCCCAAAAGCACCCGGGGGGGGGGGGGGGGGGGGGGGGTGCAGCGCACAGCCAGTCTGCAGCAGGCAAGGAGCAGAGAGGGAGAAGGTGGTGGAGAAAGATGTGCACGCTCTCACCTATGTACTGTCCATTGAAATAGCCCTCACAGTCACAGTCCTCTGTAGGGAGGCAAGCAGGGGAGAAAGGGGTAAGCACTGGGTGAGAGACCTGGAAGAGTTAAAGAGAGGGGCAGGCGGGTGGGCCGAGGGCACCGGAGAGGGGAGGCGGGGCCCAGCAGGCAGCAGGGAGGCAGGCAGACAGCGGGAGGACGGGGTGGAGGGGCGGCCCAGAGATAATGAAGGAACACTGTTGGAAGCAAGAACCACTAACAAATGCTTCATACAGGAGAGGAGAGAGATGGCTGCTCTTCATCCACCTGCTGAGAGCACAAACTAGTCCCCCCAAAGATGTGCAAACCTTTCGAAAAAAAAAACCCTAAACAAAGCAGCGTTATACATTTCTACCCATCTGAGTCTAAACTGTTAGTTTTATTTATGACAGCATGCATCAGGGTCAGAAAACAGAGAGGAGAGACAAACAGGACGCAGCAGAGAGAAGAGGAGGTAGAAAATAAATGAACAGAAGATAAAAAACAGGAGAACCATGGTTTTCTTTAACAACCTCTGCTTGGTTGGGTTCAAGTCTCAAGGGGTGCTGCTCTGCCTGCACATCCCCTGCTACAGTGCAACCCACACACACACACACGCCTTGCAAAGAATCTCTATTCTGCCACACTAACAGCAGGAGGGAGGAATTAAGCTGTGAGCAGTAGAAATCCCAGATGCACACCCCACTAACACTCATGCAAGCTTTACACGCACGCACACACATTCAGGCTGGAGGGCCTCATAAATATTTTTAATACGGGTGGATGTGTGTGTGTGTGTTTGTGTGTGCACATGTACCCACCTTTGTCACATCCTTGTTCAGCTGATAGAGTTTGCAGCAAAGAAGATCAAAGAGCAAAACATTAAAGAGCAGAAGAGACAGGCTGCTGCGTCTACATGACGCTTACATCTGGAGAATGAGCTTTATGGATTCTAAATATAAGGCGGCTGTCACTAAGCTGACGTCAGAGAGGAGGAGGGGGATACACTTTTTAAAAGCTGCTACTGGTATTTAGTTGGAGGGAGGCCAAGGCTGGAGAGCCCCTGCAGGATCCTGCTAAGCCCTCGTCTCCCCGTGGCTCAGGCCTAATCAGATCGCCTGCAGCTTACGTGACACAAAGAGCCACCACTCTCTTTATCCACTCACCTGGATGGTTACACGTCATCTATAGTGTCAAGGGAGATGCTGAGAAGTGGAGGGCATTGTTGTGGATCTACTTAGGCTGAACTCGCAGCGCACTTGCTGGCCAGATGGACTAAACATGAAAGAGATTAATTCATATCTGTGATCCCTCCTCCATCTCTCTCATCCCTTTAAAAACCGGCCTGCACCAGAGGATGGTCAATATATTCTAACAGATCGGTGAAACAAGAAGAAAAATGCTAATTATTAGCTCAGGTGTACAAGCATCAGAGCAGCGAGCGGAGGAGAGGAGGGCTGCAGATCATAAACTGTAACAATGGAAAGATGAAGTGATACTTGAGAAGCAGAAACTTACAGACAGGTTTGTTTGGGGATTTTGGATTCGGGAGCGTGCCCATTTTCATCCTGTAGGCCAGTCGCCTGGAGGAATGTGCAGCACAACAAAGAGCCAAAGAGGATAAAGGCATGATGAGAATCATCGGGAGAGAAAGAGGCGGCAGACAGCACGAGAGGATTGTCAGGAAGAAAAGATGAAAACATGAAAGGCAGCGCAAACACGGACGGATTATGAGACAAAAGGGTCGCAAAGTTATTTTTCCTTTTTATGGTCGATTAGTCTTTTTTGTGGTGTCATTCCCGTCTCTCCTCGTGGTCACTGCTTAGCATCCTCTTGTTTAAGGGGATTTTTGAGATTTCTTTTAGAGAAACCAAACAGAAGCATGGGCTCAGTAAAGCCATTCACCAGAACGGAGCTCATCTCATGTTTGTTCATTCAGCAACATTCACCCAAACCAACAACACACACACACACACACACACACACACACACGTGTGCTTTCCTGTTTTCTGTCTGTGTCCAGGCTGTACTTATTAATCCAGCGGTGGCCGTGGTGTTTGGCATGGACCTCCCAAAACAGCTTAGATCATCTTACTGGGGGATTATGACACTTAGAGCATCAGCGTGTGCCTACTAAACACCACATTTCAATTCATTTTTTCCCCCTACTGCTCCAATGCTCCATCTAATCACAGCTGACCTCAGAGCGGGACACAGGAATGTGAGTTAAAAAGATTACAAATGGCTGAATGAGATAAATCAGTTGCATCTGGGTGAACCACTGGAACAGATTAGATTTAGTCATTTAAAACCTCCGGAGGCTCCCACCTCTCCTGGAACTGTTTGGAGGGGATGAGTCCGGCCCGCAGGTTGCTGTCTCCGATGCGCTTGGCCTGCCACCACGTGGGGTCGTCCTGCGTCACCACCTGCAGGATGTCCCCTCGCTTAAAGGGAAGTCCCGCCTCTTGGCAGGGCGTGGCCTTGTCCTCCAGAGGGATGTAGTCAAACAGAGCTCTCATAAACACCTGGAATTAGAGAAATATAAATAACTCCTAAGAATGAATATGGCCTGAAAGTTAAACAAAAGATTACATTATGTAACATCTCACCTTGCTCTCCCTCAGTTTGTCTTCCTCTTTGATGGCTGGGATTATCTTCAGAGTGATGGAGCCCTGGGACTGGGACTGGATCAGAAATAAACCAGAGGAAGGAAAAGAAGGGAGATTATGGCCTCACATTCAAGACAAACATACCTGGAGTATCAGTGATCAGAAAATATATATATTTACATTTCTATTCAGTCTGGAGCCATTTATTATCGTTAGCTCCTCTGGCTTTTAGTAAAAGCTTAAACTCTTGGAGGACTTTTAAGGACAGTGGACAGATCAGCTTGGGAGGATTGTCATGGATCATGTTTTACAATAGATTTCCATTGGGACCGAGATCTGGGCTGTTTAATGAGCGGGTCATTGAGCTGATGGATCTTTCCTGTAGAAAAGCTCAAACACTATTTCTCGTGGCAACATGCATCATCATCCTGAAAAACAACCTCGTCATCAAAAAAACGTGCGACTGGTGAAAAGAGAAAAGGTGTCTGAATGATCAGTGTGCATTCATTGCATTTGTTGTGGAGATAATGTGTGTCATCTCGCCCAGTCCTTTTTTCCAGGTAGCCATCTTTATACGTTTCACTGGACCTGCAGTAAATAAAAGTTCTCGTATCTGCTTACCAAATGCAGATTGGTGATTAATCAGTGGATATCACTTTCATCATCATGGACTCCTATTTTTGCTCATTTGCTTTTCATCTCTGCTTGTGTGCATTTTCCATTTTCAGGCCTTTGTTTCCCTTTTTTTCCAACCTTGCCCATTTTTTGGACATGCTCTTGATTTTAAGAACAGCTGATTGGAAAAAGCTCAATTCTTTTGGCAAATTCTATTCATATAATTGAATTAGATTTCTTTACATTTTGGTTGTCATTATCATGCACTTTAACCTCCTTCTGTTAATATTGCTATTTTATTGTTGTGTTGGCCTGCCAAGGGACTAAAGATGGAACCTTTCCCTGCTATAATCTTGCATATTAACATGTTATCTTTATTGATATGTATAGTCCCGTTTTAAGAATACAAATAAAGTGTAACTTAATGTTTATGCAATGCAATTAATGATCAAACATTCATGTTAATGGTTTTAATATGCAGTAAGTTCATCAATTAAAAAATTATCTGATTTTTTTCTCCAAAACAAACAGTGAAAAGTTTCATCCTTTCATTTTGTTATTTATTCATTTATGCTTTAAACTTCTTCTCTGTGCTACATGTTAATCATTAAGGTTTTTGTTTACGTTAGAGATCTACAGACACGCAGCTCTCTCCTTCCACAGAAGACATTCGTTCTGAACTGCCTGGAAAAAAAAACAACTTTTCTGAGGTCCTGGTTTTTCTTCCTTGAGTTCAGTGATCCCCAACCCTGGTCCTCAAGGCCCACTATCCTACAGGTTTTAGATGTTTCTCTGCTGAAACATACCTGACTCAAATAGACACAGCTTGTTAGAGATTTATTCAATATGAATCACGTGTGTTTACGCAGGGAAACGTCCAACACCTGCAGGGTATAGTGGGGGCTTGAGGACCAGGGTCGGGGATCACTGCTTTATCATTGCTATTCATTCATTTAGATGGCATCACCATGAAACACATGAATTAAACTTGTTCCCAGCAAGCCTCAAACATATGAGCAGCTGTTTGGTACAGTTTGTATCAATGTGCTGACCGATCAGAGCAGAACAACTATAACTATATTTATAGTCACCAATTTAGAATCAGAAGTCCTATTTCATGACATTTTGGTGCCGTACTGCCTCCAGTGTGACTGTTAGGTTAATTCTAGTTATATAGCCTAAAATACAATTGATTTAAACTGTAAAATGCAACTACAGTCCACACAGTCAGGGGAAGAATCTACAAACATTTGTATCTGATGGTTTGACTGCTGGTTAGTGTGATGGTCTTACCAGCATCTGACTGATCTCATCGGGTCTTTTGTGGATCACAGAGACTCCGTTAACTTCCCTGAGTTCATCTCCTACATGGACCAAACCTGTGAGGAAGGAGGACAGTATGAACACAGAAGTCAGTGAGCTTTTCGTGGGTCTATCAGTCGTTTATCAGTGTTGTCAGATCCACAGATTTGAGAAGCTTCTATCCTCAGATGAGGTCTGTCAAGCTACAGCCACAACAATGAAACCAAATGCTGAGAGGAGTGAGATCGATACACCTTCCCCTCAGGACAGAAGCACACAGCAGACAATATTATACAGTCAGACATGTTTTATGTATTAACCAGACACCCAGAGACCCGAGGCCAAATCGGAACGCTGCACAGCTCCGACCCACACATACACCTTCTTTCATGACTTGATGCAGTGAGAATTCAGGAGATTCTGGCATGTTTCTGATGTCATGTAACCCACACCTGGTATTTCCATGGCAACGCCCATGCAAAGATCTCTGCCGAGTATGTATCGTGATGGATTCTCATTCGTAGAAAGCTTTGTGTTTCATCAGAAACCGCAGCATCCTTCTCATTTTCCTCCCGCTGCAGCATCTCTCCCCGTCTGGCTTTGATCTCGCCATCATTAGAGATCAGCCTTTCATTTGTAGTTTTGCACATACGTGCACTTTTATCTCCTGTTCTTGCTTGGTGCAAGAATGCAGTCCCACATCTAAGGATCAAGAGTCTCCCGAGGCATCGGCCTGCCTCATTACTGCACCAGCCTAGCCCAGTCCCATACTGGGGCTTTTAACATGACATCTTTGACTCCTGCTTTTGTCTTTTTGTCAGCCAGAAATCAACAACAAAATATCCTAAAAATCTTTTTTGTCTACTACGAGTTGTTCCTGGAACATAGCGGCAGCAAATCTCAGCCTTTTCTGTACAATGGCTCAAAAATTCTACATTTTTGAAAAGGCAGATTATATCTTTTACACCCACTGTGCTACTTTTAGACTAAGTTTTGAATCTTATTCAGATTTAAAATATAGCTTAAACAGCTTTGTGCAAAAACTGACATATTTAAAACATTTTCAGCCAACATCCCTGTTTAATGAAAATTGTATTTACAGGAAGCAAAGAGGATGAAGGGTGGCAGCAAGGCAGATAGAAAAGAAAAAAATTTAAAGCATTTCTTCCAAATGCTCGAATGGGACGTGTGATGTTAGCTAACAACATGGACCAGCTCAAACTGCTAGTAAGGACACAGAAGGAATACAGGGAATGCGGTATCATGTGTTTTATAATAATATGTATGAGACATGGCTGCAGGAACGTATCCCGGATTCTACAGCAGTATAGGGTTACATTAAAGACTGAGAGCAGATCGAAACATAAAAAAGGTGTGAAAAGTTAAAAGCTGGACGGCCTGCAGAGCTTTTTAAAACAGACAAGTCACGATAAAGTAAAAGATCTGTGCATGGGACACTAACGTTAGCATCATTTTTCATTTCTCTGTGCTGGGGGACTGATGTGGATCAGCTGGAGCCGATGGTCCAGAGAAGAATGCTGCTGAACATAAAATGGACAATTCTTCACAGTGAGGAAACATGGCGTGTTCAGTCAGAGGTCATTCCTGCCCACAGCCGTCATCCTCTGGAGCAATGTGATTGACTATCAACGATTAAAAAAAAAAATTCTACATTGTGATTTCCCCTCAGGGGATTAATAAAGTATCCATTTCTAGCAAGTAGCGTAATACTTCACTTAATGTAAAACTTAGGAAAAATACGGTTTGTGTATTTCTTAAGTTTTTTTCCTTCTTATTTCTACCATGTTTGTCATTTTTCTAACTCTTACCCACAAGCTGGGCCCTCTGCTAGACAGGATGTGAAGGTGCATCACACCATGTTGGATGCTAGGAGGATATTAGATCGTGTGAGGTCTGCCCTCCGTTACCTGGACCAGCTACTTTTCTTTAAAGATTGTCAAAAATTGTCAAATTATATGGAAATGGGAGGTTTTGAAGGAAAATATAGAAAAGTGACCAAACTGGGAAAGGAGAGAAAAACGTTCAGTCCACCACCTTACGTCACTGTTTCTGCACATTGTGGGGTAATTTTTTGGAGCGAGTAGATTCTCTACATGACTTAAAGCTACAAATAATATACATGAAAATGTTTTTACATGGGAAGGGTGGAAGATCTGCAAATGCACAAACTGGTGGTGTCCTGAATCCAACCTTTTTGTTACTTAGGAAATAAAACATTCAGATAAATGTTTATTTCATCAAGTCCCAGGCAGGGTGTTTTATTGGTTGCAATATTGATTAGAGATTAGCAGGAACCTTGGCACAGAATTTCATGAGTTTTCCCCCTCTCTTAACTTGCAGTAGGAAGATACCATCAAAAAGGTTCAAACAAAATAAGTACATTACCCAAAACTCAACAACATGGTGTAAACTTCCTATCTTACACACAGGAAGACAAAGTTTACAGTCATTTACCGCTTCGATCAGCTGCACCTCCTCTCATAATCCGAGCCACGATCACCGCCCCGTTGGCTTCATCCCGCCTGATCGTTGCTCCCTGGAAACAAACAGAGCAAAAGTCTGATTTGATCCAGTTCCTGTCCTTTCATTTCTAGCCTCCTCCTCCCATCACAACTCACCAGAGGCTCCTTGTTCTTCACCAGCCTTACGATCTTCACAGACTCTTCCTCCAGCTCGTCTTCAAAGTCATCCGGCAGTGGCGGCAGCACGGGGTCAAAGTTCTTCTGGGCCACTGTGTCGTGCACCGAGAGAACGGCCTGAAGGGACAGAAAATGATGATTTCAGTACTGATGCTCAGCTGGAGAGAAAGATTCGGAGCGTCTGCCACGATCTAAAAACGGCCTCAGACACATCGGTGTTTACCTTGAGATGTGGCGACATCAGCAGGTGCAGCAGCTCCTTCTCCTCGGTGCTCATCGGTCCGCTCTGCAGCTCCTCCGCCACCTGCAAAACCCACATATCACACCTGAACCGTGCATGCGTATGCTGGGAATGTTCTCTGCAGGATGCTGTGGAATAACTGCAGACAGATACACAGACATGCATGCAGTGGAAGATAAGTAGCAAGCAGCTAAGGTCAGCAGTTTCCTCCCACTGATAACTGGTGAGAGCGAGGAAGCAGCAGGATGTGGAGATTCATTAGACGAGCATCAGGATGACTCAGCACTTTGAGAACATTAAAAACTCCCTTTTTATTGTTGCGACGCTTCTCTGTCAAAACTAACTCATAGTGACTGACTGCTGCGTCTGATCCCAAGTGTGTGTGTGAGACAAACTTACATCCTCAGCCAGAGAAGAGGCGCTGTGGAGGACGGGTGTAGGGCTCTGTCTCTCATACTGTCTCAGCTTCTCGTGTATCTGTAGACAATTTGTGGAATAAAAGATTTTTAACAGTGCATTCTGCAAAATTTGATACGAGATGAGATGCCACATTTGCTCCAATAATTACAGTGTCCCTACAGGAAGGTTCACCAGAGTCTGAAAGCTTCATCTGGTCAGTAAGATTTTTTTTTTTTTAAAACAGGATTTCACAGCCATTAATCCAAAGGTTTCAGGTTTACTGAGGTGGGCTGACCCAACACTGCAAACATGGCGAATACTAAGACAGATAAATAAGGCCGGACAATATTTTAATATATTGTCATAACAGAAATCATAAAGAAATGTTTCGTTTTTGTAAGGATACTGAAAAATTATTAAGAATTTAAGATACAACAAATTAAGTAATAAAAAATAAGGTTCAATTCAAAGTCAAAAACATTCATTTCGGACATTTTGTGCCTACAGGAAGCTGAGCAAGAAGATCAAAACCAGCTTCATCTTTGACAAATAAAACCAAAGCATCCATCAGTACTGAGGATTAATACTTATTTCTATATGGGTCAAAGGCAACTCCACTTAACAGATTCATACAGTTGCTATTGTAGTTAAGTTTATATAACACAAGAGTCCAACTATGACCCGACTGAAGCAGAGAGGACCTCAGTAGATCTTCCACCATCTTTATTCACTCGTTCACATGTTACAGCTGCAGCAGCTGGCAAAGTTTAGTCCCTGTCAGAAGGGCTGATCGGTCCCTTCTGGTCCCGATCAGATGCATTCAGCCCCCTTTGAGTAGGTTTCAGGTATGTTAAAACAAAAGACAATCTGCTGGTTTCTGTTGGAGGGTTTGTTGTTTCTGCAGGTAAAACACAGACTGGTAATAAGTAGGTCACACTTATAACAAATAAGGTTAAAGGAGCGTCTCCTTAGAGGATGGAAACTCCTGGAGGAAAAGTTTCTGATTCATGGGAGGAAAAAAAAGGCAGCGAGTCATAATTTAGTTTAATATAAAGTTTTTTTTTTCTCTCAGCAAAGCGATGGGCAATGTGAAGACTTGCTCTACATGAATGCTGAGAAATAAAAAATAAAATTAAAATCCATGTCATAATTTTACAACATTCATCCTTAAACTAACATTTTGCTCTCTGCACCTTCGTAGCTTTAATATTTTATGAGACCGGGCGGCTGCAGCCTCAACATAAAATATCCTTGTAACACACCACCTTTACCTTCTGGTGAAGCTGCTCAGTAAATCCAGACAAATTGTTTTTTCTGCTACCGTTTCTTTCTCGGAGTGACTCATAAAAAGAATTTCTCACCTTCATGAGGTACCCCAAACTCTTCTCGCTGAAGACGTCTTTGAGGAAGACCATGTCTTCTTTGTGGTTGGCATCTGGCCTCAGCTGAGAGGTCAGCAGGGCCAGCGTTTCGTGCAGCCCTGAAGAGGAGAGGAAGCCATCACGTATATTAACATGAACAGATGGAGAGCGGCAAGCTTCCATGCTCGGGTTGAGCATCTGTGCCAACTGGTCTTACCCCCTCCTGCTGTGACAACCGGCATGGCTTCTTTCATGGGTCAGTGAGGTGAGGAGGGGAAATCTGTGCGGGATGAAGATAAGAAAAAAGTATAATTAGCCTTTTGTCAGCCTCACGTACAGAGTTTGAGGTATTTTCCTGTCTTAGGGGGTGAAAAAAATTTTTGTTCACGGAATCCGAGAGAAAATGAAAGCGTGATGTACGTGTATTTAATTACAGCCATATATCATCTCCTTACATGCCTCGTGCAGTACACCCAGGTTACGGTTTCTTTTCCATCTCATCTGTGTGTGTGGAGGCGTGGACGTGTAAGGGTGCTCACAGATAAGCAGTCACTATAAATCACACCCACTCTCACCAAGCCCTCTGAGCTTCGTGTTGCTATTTGAGAGCAGCAGATACAAACCTGCACAAAACAATCACCGTGTCACACCTCTGATTAAAAAAAAAAGAAAAGAAAAAGCTGCTGATAGGACAAAAAGGAGGCTCAATCTGCAGAATGCATGCCTCGTGTTTACTGTACAATATGTGCTCCGTCATAAATCTGTCTTGAAGCCATTTAAGCAATATGTTAAGTGTTCCTGCTGAAGGGTGGAGCTCTTCAGGTAAACAGTAAGTAGCAAAAGAAATGCATTTTAATCAGTATTTTAGTCGAGTATCTAACCTTTGAGGCTTATTTCTCATTTTAAAAAAGGAAATGGTTTTAGATAAACGATGAAGCAGATACAGGAAATATGGATAAACTAAAGACTTTAAGCATTATTCAGCATCTAAAGAAAAAGTACTGCACTGATACATGACTGACTCAAAGATAGTCAGCCCCAGTCCAGACTGCTGCATTACTGTAGCCTCTACAGATCAATAACTGTCATTTCCCTTCATATTCACCACATATCCTCAGTGGAAACCAGAGTCAATTAAGAGAAAAACTCATGTCACACAGAAAAGTGCAGCAAAGTCAAGAAAAATCCCATTTAGAAGAATGTTGGACTAATACATAGACCCTGTGGAGCTTATACAGAGTTTATTAAGCACAGTCTTTCATAATATTAATGTTATACACGAAACATTCAGATTTATTCTGTTTTTCAGACTGTTTAGGAGAAGTCTGGTTCAGAAACACGAGCTCTGAGGGGGATTTTTTTTTACTTTTTGGCATTATTTCCAAGTATAAAAGCGCATCCAAAAGAAAAATGTTATGCCTTTGAAATTCTCTCTCTCCAGCAGTTGGTATGCAGCAGGAGCGAGGAAAGAAAAACAAAAGAAGATATTGTATCTGGTGCTTTTCAAAGACGGAGCTTGAGGGTCAAGCACCTTTAATGTTAGTTGGATGCCTAAAAAGAACGGCACTCAGCCTGATTATGAAGATGAATCTTTCACTCAAACATCAGGAAGTAACTTCAGAAGCGGGTCAAATAACGCAACTTCAGAACAACCAGCAGGAGGAAAGAAAAGTTCTGCCATGTCTGACTAAACTGGTGTTGAACAGAGTCCGTCAGCTTACATTACAGCTGGAAATATGGGCTCATTTTCAATCTCAAGTCATCCAGAATCTCTTTAGAAAACTTCACGTATAATCATTATTCGCTCATAAATGTTAACGCTATCCATCAATATGTTGTATTTTTAAAATCAGTTCATATAGGATATATTATTTGTGTATACTGCAATTAGAGATTTACTTTATCATCATGTTTATATTACTATGAGCCTCATCCATTTGTTAAATGCTGGAAATCCAGAAAATTGGCTCTTCCTGCTTTAACAGACTATTTCTTCATTTAGCTTGAAACCTAAAACATTCCAACACTTTATTGTGGTATTTGGCTTTAAAGTAAACTCCATAACGATGTTGGGAATAATGCAGCGCACCTTGGCCTCAGTACTGTTAGCATGCTATGCTAGCTAGTTTCAGAGTCAGGCATGCAGGCTGTGGGTGAGAAGATCATAGATCCATGCAGAAGGAACAATGAGTAACAGGTCTGCAGAGTTAGTCTACACCAGTGGTGGGGGACCCTAGTCCTGGAGGGCCACAGTCCTGCAGGTTTTAGATGTTACCCTGCTCCAACACACCTGATTCAAATCAAATGGATCCAGCAGCTTATCAAGTTCTGCACAGGGACTCATTTACTTGAATCAGGTGTGTTGGAGCAGGGAAACATCTAAAACTTGCAGGACGAGGGCCAAGGTTTCCCACCACTGGTTTTGCATCAAAGAGGAGCTACAGCTCCTGAATGGTTTTTAGTCCAGGCTTCTTTTGTTTGAGACGTAAACCTGAAAGTCTGAGCTTCAAGAGACAGAAGCTAAACTGAAAGCTACATTTTCCCTCTCAGCTGATCGGGATGAGTGACAGCGAGGTGACTTCCTACATGTCTTCATCTGGTTATTTAGGTATGAAGTTATACTGCGGGGACTAGGGTACATGGAAGTGTGCTACCAGAGCAGAGTTGCACTAATATGGTTCTTAACCTAAAAACATCAACATGGATGTGCAGCGCAGCAAGTGAAGAGTTCCTGAATGAGGACACAGCAAACTGCAGCTGAACCTTCAGCTCATCCTCATCCTTCTGCTGCTTCAGTCAAATTAAATACAATTCATCTGAATGAGGACAAAAGAAAAAAACTTGAATCTGTCAGGCACATAACTTCACATCATGAGCACTGATTCTGCATCTCTGCAAACTTCTTAGTCCAACTTTACTGCAAGGCTGTCTTTTTCCTCCTCCTGTAGAACTCCAACATCTCTGAGCTTTACCATTTCACAATCAGAATATTCATCTCACATCGAGCCAGAAATGAGCTCATGAATAAAACATAAAGACCAGATATTACAATAAGCTCTGATCCTCATCTTTTTTATGGTTTTCTGTACTTTTATAAAAGCAGAGCTTTGTCAGGTCTGGAACATTCAGGTGGGTTAATACGATGCCAAGGTGGAAAGACACCTGCAACCGTTGCTGCCCACCAGTCTGAGAATGGTTATAAAATCCTTTCTATTTCCAAACAATTTGCTCTCCCATCATTTATAGTGAGAAAGATTCACACATTGAAGAAACAGCAGCTTCCATGAAGATGATGTGGATCTTCTGGTCTGCTATCCTGCAGGTTTTACATCAGGGACAGACAACTCCGGTCCTCGAGGGCCGGCTTCCAGCAGGTAGTAGGAGTTTCCCTGCTGCAACACACCTGATTCATATCAATTGGTAATTAGTAACCTGTGCAGCTCTTGACATCAATCTCTGCACAAGTCTGCTAATTAATCCTGAGTCAGGTGTGTTGCAGCTCAGAAATATGTAAAACCTGCAGGATGGCAGCCCAGAAGGTCCACAGGTGCAAAATCTTAATGAAAAAAGCTTGAAATGACAGATTAATATAGAAAAATACTCATTTTAAACTTTTAAAATTGAATAGTGAAAAAAAATGAAATAAAATAATTTAGGAGCAAATACTTAGAAATGTTAGCTATATTTATTGGACCTCTAACAGCTGTAACGCAGTTTAGGGTCTGATGGTTTATTTAAAAGTTATGGAAAACTCAGTTTATGGAAACAACTCGGTGTTTAGTAAACATCAACTTATTTTTAACAGATTAGATGAATGTTATTCTGATGGAATAAACATTATTTTAGTACAAAAATAAGCTAACTTTCACGCCGCTGTGGCGCTAAGCTAGCAGCCAGATGCTAACATGAAGCGTTCATATTCCAGTGAACCTCTCCAGGTGTGTTTAAGGTGGATGAAGGTGGACCCAACGTCCTGGATTTTTATTCCACAGATTGGAATAAAATGTGGTTGGATGTTCTCTCTTTTTTTTGTCCTTTCATTAAGTTTTTAATATCCAAGTTAGTTACAACGGCGCTGCCATAGTTTTGATTGATTACACCTGTGAATGCATCTGTTTTTGCGCGATTTTACGTCAGTTTTACGTCCGGGGAAATGTCAGCAGACAGGAGATCAGACAGAGATGAGATCATTTAAAAATATATATATATATTGCTCACGAGTCTCAAATTGTGAGTCCAAGTCGAGTTTCGAGTCACTGAAGTGCGACTTTAGTCCGAGTACACCTCTCTTTTAGAGTCAAATGTGACTCTTTAGGCCAGATTTAAGCAGTCAGATAGCTAAAGTAGATGAAGCTGGACAAGGATCCCAAACACACCAGGGAATCTACAACAGAATGGTTTGTTTGTTTGTCTGTTTTACAGGATTACTCAAAAGATTACAGACAGATTTTCAGGAATACTTAATCGGAGGAGGCGTGCGGCCCACTGTGGAGGTGATTAACTTCTGGTGCCATCTGGATGCGGGAATCTTTCATGGAGAGGAGGCATGATCAGCTTCTCATTTTCATTTGCGACGTCCAGCAGCAACAAGTCTATTTCAGTTTGTAGTTCATTTACTTATACTTGGTAGCTTCACCTTCTAATTGAAGTCAATATAACTCTTAGCAGCAGTAATGGGGGCTGTAGTTGATATTTAGAGCCAAGTTCCTTTAAATGGAGTAAGAGTGTTCAGAGAGCCAGGGCCGATGCTATATATCAGTCTGTAAATGGTTTTCCATTTGTCCATCCTCCCAGTCTGAATTTAAAGAGCCCAGTTGTGTAACATCAATTTTAGTTATAAACATCTACAGCAACAAAATGTGGCATTTTACAGAGAAACAGAAAATAAATGAATGTTTTCAGGTCTATGTTCTTAAAGTCTCGTACATCAGCAGTAGCCTCGGCATCGTCTCCTCTTCTGCATGCAGGAAGGATAAGAAATTATTTCAAGTCAAATAGCTTGGAAAGAAATGGGCGCTCTCATGTGTAAAATTTCTATATGCTTTAAGTGTGTATTTATGTTTCTACAGTTTAATATAACCCAGAAAGTATAAGAATGAGGTATGATTTCCATTTAAGCTAAATTATATTTAAGTGACATTTGTTTTGGCCTTTGTTGTACAATTTTGGGTTTCTTCAACTCAACTAATTAATCTAATTCATGGTAAGATTTGTCATATGCAGGAGACAAGTTTCCCAACGCAGTTCGGCTTCACACGCTTCTATAACCTGGACTCTGTGGTCTAATGACTCCTTGGAACGGGAATCAGGGATCAGACCAGCGATTGTAAACATGGATCTGTGAGAACTGCTTTGAGCTTTTTAAGTTTATTTTTGCTTCAACATTGAACACATTTTTTATTAAAAAATACTGGCAACATCTCCAGTTTTAGGAGACATTGACATCTGTGGTCTGAGGCAGTTTCTAATTAGTTTCACTTCACTTGAATGTTTCCAAATATTTGATAAAGTAGAGATTTTTAGCTTCTCAAAGCTTCTTTACATGTTAGATGAAATCTGCCTTTCAGGAATGATTTGAAGGCTCTTCTGGGCATCATCACATCTTTTTAGTCTCACTGCTGATAGATGTCAACATCAGTTTGAAGAAACAAAATAAACAGGGAGAAAAATTAAAGATTAATTGGTCGACAACTGCAAGCAAATGAAAACAAGAAGCGGATGCACTTTGAGACTGTAGCATTTAAACAATCAGGACGGTTTTATTCCAACAATTCCCTCTGCAGCTATTCAGTAACAGTCGATATGTGGTGAGGTCATCTGGGAGGCATTATAGGGACACAACCTGATGACATCCAGGGGGAGTTTAGGATAGCGGCAGCAGGTGGACGGATTTAAAAAGTGTGACGATTTTCACAGGAATACAAAAAACCTAAAAGGAGACATATTATGCACTTTATTCCCAATCTTAAACAATTCTCTGATATATCATTTAAATCTTGGCACCCTGCT
>JAOXYM010000022.1:19746450-19757094 GCA_028567055.1 Leptatherina wallacei | reverse complement strand
GTCCCGCGGTTGTTTTTTATGGGAGTTTTTGGTCTGTTCGTGACTTAGAACATTCTAAGAGACTATTCCAAGGACTTTTAAAAGTGATTTTTGCATAATATGTCCCCTTTAATAATAAGATTTCAGTGGAGATTTTCCTTTTTTTAAATGTTTGAAAACAGATTATTTTATTAGAGTGAAAACGTGGACTCTGATGGTAATAAGAATGTTTACATCAGGATGGTAGATGGAAGGATGGGTGTTTCTTGTAATTATTTATGGCAATTTGCTCTTTTCTGTCCAAAAAATTGATGCCAATTAATTTTTTTAACCCTTTAATGCCGTATGTATCGTATTTGAGTCATTTTGCATCACTTTATAATAACTGTTTAAAACAGGGTTTTTAGCAATCTGATACTTGATACTACACTGTAAATCAATCTGACATATCACATGGTAATAAATGGTAAATACACAAAATGTTATTTTTTTGCATTTAATAGTTAATAGGCCAAATAAAGACTTAAGATTCTAAATATTTGACTTTTCTCACTATTTTTTATTGATTTGGGCTTTAAAGGGTTACACGTGCACATTAAAATAAGCCCACGCACTGCCCATCTTTAAAAAAAAGTCTCCACCTGGATTTAACTAAACAGGGAAGAACCTCCCACTGGATAATTACAGCATGGATGATAATATTACTCATTTCTTCACATCCTGTGCTTGTGGAAAAGATTAACATCAAAGAAAAGAAAAACTTGAACTCCTTTGTTTTACTAACCCAGGAGTGAGCACGAGGCCTGTGGCAGCCTGAGCATCCGTCTGTAGGTCGACTGCTTGGTGCGTCTTCCTGCTCGGTTAGCTGCTAAGCCTACTGACACAGTGATGGAGGTCTCTCAGGCAGGCCGGGACGGAGAGATTAACATCTTTTCCACAAGATGGGTCAAATTATTGGCATCAAGTAATAAAAAAAGTCAAGGCTACATGCTGTTTAGGCCCAACCCCGTAAGAAAAGTACATGTCAGTGAGGCTACTCAGGGAAAAAGGCTTCGTTCTACCATCATCACTAAGATCTGGACGGAAATAAATGGGACATTGCAGAAGCTTGTTGAAACGGTGCCCCAGGGATTGTTGCTGTAATCAAAGCTATCTGGTTATCTATACAAAAAGGTACACCATCGCAAACAAGCGCCGACAGCAGTGGGGTTATGTGAATTATTGCCATCGTCCAGGAGCAAACCAGCAGACGGCGACAGGAAAGGACGAGAGTCCACTGTCCTACAGGAAGTGCTGGACCAGTCTTTCTGGTAAACAAGACTTATATAGTCCAACTTTAATTATATTAGCGCATCTCATGACCTTCATGCTGGGCGGAAAAAATCTCTAACTTTTTAAACCAGTGCCTTGTTGCTACAGTCACTTTTACATCCTCCGTATGAGACACTTTGATAAAAACGTGACTAGAAAAAGAGGAAATGAGCAGCATGCTCGACAATGAGCAGCATGTCCATCTGAGGAACTTCTTCACATCACTGCCAAAGCTGGAACTGATAAATACCTGAAAGTATCGCAGAGTCAGCAAGCTGTTACACTGTGGGGCCAAAAGCAGGTGTGTGTCAGGGCCAATAGTGTTTCCACTATCCACTGAGGGGCCGGGGCGTTACCCCCAACAATGACCCTGGGGTCAGAAAGGACTAACTATGTTCTGGGTCAGTGTAGGAGAAGAAACACGAAGTCTACTTGAGATAGAAAGACCAGCTGATGAGAACAGGTTCAGCAGCTCATTGTTTCTGCAGGTTTCAAAGCAAACTGCAGAGAGATCACCTGGGACGTGGCATAGATTCCCACTCCGTTACTGAGCCAGTCATTGTGTTTGATAAGCTGGAAGTCTGCCTGAAAAAGAAGAAAAACTAAACAATTACTGATACCTGGTTTATTTTTTACCAAAGCTTCATGTCAGGATTTTTGGAAACTTTTTTAGTTGCAGGACTACAAGCTCCTGACAGCTGCCTGAAAAGTATCTGCATTGAAATAACTCTAAATATTACCAGTCCAAGTACTTCACACATCAAGTCAAGCAGCATTTATTTATACAGAATATCAAAAAACAACTAAGCAGAAATAAACATGTTTGACCAGCAG
This sequence comes from Leptatherina wallacei, assembly GCA_028567055.1. Taxonomy (NCBI): domain Eukaryota; kingdom Metazoa; phylum Chordata; class Actinopteri; order Atheriniformes; family Atherinidae; genus Leptatherina; species Leptatherina wallacei. The sequence continues at coordinate 19,754,970 of JAOXYM010000022.1, read as the reverse complement.
GTATGAATAATAATGACAGCTAATTTGTCTCTTCATGAAAACTGCATGCAGGGTAACTCAGAGTCGTGCATTAGTTCGGGTGGAGCCGCCGATAAAACTTAAGATGCTTTATCGTCATGCCAACAGCAACAGTGTTTTAAGTCTCTAAACCTAAACTATGATGCGTTACATATTCAGAGCTCCCAACAGACCCCCAGCAACAGAATATATTCTGGGGTCTAAACTTGGTAATAACCCACAAACAGCCCAATGATGGCGTTTGGGTTTTAAAAAAATAAAAAAAGGGTTTATGATTATGTCCAAACATTTATTTCACTTAGAATGAACACCAAACCCAGCTGTGACAGCTCCGACTGAGACAACATTGCATATGTTCAGCCATGATCTACAATACAAACTGAAATGCCTACTTGTAGAATAGACTGGATTCTCTCACCTCCGACTTCCCATCTGTCTAAAAAACCTGCATGAATCAGTGAATCAGTGGTTCTTGTTGCTGGAGGGGTCTTTAGAAAACACCAGCTTCCTGCCATCTCACATCAGCACCACTCCAAATATCAGATCAACACACGTCACTGATCCAGAAATAGACTCAGACGTGACGTTTTTGTTGCATTTTGTTCCAGCAAAAATGACGTTATCGCCACAAATCTAGTTAAGAGTTTAGCTGCAGATCGCACTAACATGATGGAGCTCAGACGTCAGCTGATCAGATAACAGCCTTCATCGTACGTCGTCATTTCCTTGAAACATGTTTTGCTACAATGCAGATGGATCGGCCATCTTTATTACATTAATACGATAACCCAGTCTCCAGGAAGACAAAAACTGAATTTCAAACAAAGTGATGCTGAATTTTTCCACTTTGAGGAAACACAGTTTGGACTCACGAGGCAACATAATCTGTTTCTGACACATCTTTTCTTCACATGAAGCCTTTTTGTTGCTTTGTCTTCAGATCTGACGTCTGCAGGTTAAGGCTGCAGTTTTATCCTCGCAGCAAACAAACAAGATGCTCTTCTGACCCAGAGCAGCTGCTGAAGTGGGTTTTAATCTGACAAGAGACGTTTTACATCCATCTTTTCATCAGATTTCAAAACTAAACTTGACGGCACGTCTCTCAATTGTTTAAGACACTTTTTTTTCTCCTTATATGTAAATAGTGTTGTACATGTCAGTATAATAAACGATGAGCCTTCAGATGTTTCAGTTACTCCAGAGGCTGAGAATGAAAATGTTTTAGTCTAAACCAGTTTTTAATTAGCTAGGGGTCTTAATTGGTAACTCAAGTAATCATTTTATATAAAACAATTCATTCTGAAAAATAGTAAAATGTGTTATAATATCCTTGAAGATTCTAAATAATATCTATTAAGCAAAAATATAAGACAGGATATTTAAGTTTTTATGCATGAATTACTGGTTAAATGTTTCTCTCCTTGACCCCCCCCCCCCCTCCAAAACAAAAAAAAAATCACAATAAAACATTTCGTACATTAGCTTACAAAGAGGCCGACCACAGTTATTTTAACCGTGTACTCACTTATTTGAGAAGGTCGTGTTTACATAATGAACCTCATCAATGGGCAGAATTATGTTTCCATGTTTTTCATCATTTAGTAGAAACTGACAGTTTACTTCCTTTTAACATCTCGTCAAGTCATAAATCATGACAAGGTTTGTAGAATGAAGGTGACAAATATTTGCAAATACATTGAGGATAAATTTCCCCATCGTAACATCTCTGGTCCAGACTGCGAAATACTGCTGTTTCATAATGAAGCTTTAAATATTGCACAGCTACGCCACTTTCCTGACTCATTGCCTCTTTGCTGTGCAGCTGCAGTTGCCAAGTAATCACATGACAACCTGTGATGATGCTGAAATGAAAACAGTTCGGGATCCATTAAGTTCCACTAAAAAAAAAATCAGAAAGGGGGCAACAAGTAACTCAGCTGGTAGAGCAGGAAGCCATTTACAGAGGCTAAAGCTCCTCGATGCAGCTACCCCCCCCCCCTCCCTGGAAAACATGTTTTCCAGTCTTCTTACTTTTTACCGAGGAATGGAAAAGGTTGGGAGTTGAAGTCTGCAGTTCAGTTAGATACCAAATATTCATGGTTTGGTTTAAGAAAAGTACACATTGTGACTTATAAGCATGTTCTTGTTTTGAAAGGAGAAAAAAGTCAAAAGTGACCTTCACTGACAGCAGATGGACAGAAATGGGGGGGGGGGGTTTCAGTCTCCATATATCAGGCAGCTGACCCAAACACAGCGTTTTCTGCATGTGGACAAACGTTCATGTCAGACTGGGCTGAAACCAGTTTGGCTGAGGTTTGTGGTTCAAAGATGGACTTGCTGATGGCTGATCAGGACGTGCTTCATGTTCTACGTCTTAATGCTGACAGATTAAAGCCTCTCTCCGGTTTGGTGCAATGTTCTCCTTCAGCCACCGTCCCGAACGGTGATTCTGTCAGAAGTCACGAAGCAGAACTTTATCACATCAGTGGGAAACACCCAGAATATCTGCAGCAGGAATCTAATCACAGCAGATCTAAAAACACTCCTGAGTCATTTTAGGGCCGTTATGAGAGCTGTGGCGGGACGACATGGACAATCCATCCAGTGTTTCTGTTGTTGGGGTAAGTCACCATCGCCATGGTGCTGCTTCTTGTTGTTTATGTATTGCTAGAATATGCCCCCCCCCCCCTCTCTGAATGTCTAAAGATGTTACAACAAAATGTGCCATCTGGTGAGGCCCCTGTGTTGCCAGTGTGTGTGTGTGTTGGGATCATTACACACACCCTCTTGAATCCAACAGCTCTTAATGACAGTGTATCGTCTACAATGCTGTGAAAATGCCTCGGCATGGAGACAGTAAAACAACAAATGCTCAGCCAGGCTGTTGGAAGGAGGAAACCTCTCAGAGGGATGACTGGTTCACTTTCCCAGAGGGTGAGGGTCCTAACACACACACACACACACACACACTTTTTCAGCAATATGTTGTTGTGAAGTGATGGATATTAATTCTGTATCAGTCACTAAGTAACAGATGTAAAGAAGAAAGGGAGACAGAGGAGGATGAGAGTCCAAACACACGCACACACACACATACACACACATCTGAGTGTGACAGCATCTTCATGATTGAGCATCTTGGCTGGTCTCCTCACTGCCTCGAGAATAAACACTGCTCACATACAGCTAATCCACTGCCCTGACAGTAATGGGAGGCAGCTCTAAGCGTGTTTGGCTAGCATCCAACATGCCTTACACACAAACACACACACGCACACACATTTCCTCACTCCGGTGCAACCACAAAGCCTCCCGTCATGTAAGCTCATCTCGCAGAGGGTGTGGCCAGACAAACTTATATCATCTCCAACATGGAGGGAAACTACTGATGCTGACACACTCGCGCACACTGTAACTCAAAGGGTACTCCCCCCCCACACACACACATCATCGATTCTGCAGAGAAAAACAGAGGAAGATGTCTTTCTCTTTTTGCTTCCAGCCCTCTTCCTCCCAGTCTCTCCATTCCTACTTTCTTGTGTGTGTGATCAGGATGCTGTCCTCCATCCCTCCCTCCCTCGTCTCCATCTCTGCATCACTCCGCAGTGCTACAGCGCTCTGCTCTCCCCGCTCAGCGTGCCGTCAGCTGGCAGCCGGAGGAGGAAAAAGGAAAACACACACTCCGTCTTCCAGCTGATACCTCGCGTTCACGCTGAAAACGGGCGGATGTGGACGGATGCGACCAGCAGCTGCAGCCTTCTTACCTTCTCTCGTCTCTGGATCTCCTCCTCCGTCAATGTTTATGTCCCTCCTGACTGCAGCCACACGGTCTCTCTCGCTCCGGTTCCTCCTCCTCCTCACTGCTTCCTCCTCCTCCTCCTCTGGCTGCTGCTCTCACAAACCTGCTGCCACTGAGTGGATGCCTCTTCCCCTTTCTTTCTCCCCACTCAGAGCCCCTCCCCTTCCCCCTCCCTCCCTCCCTCCTTTTCATGTCTAATGCTCTGCTCACATCAGTGAAGAATGGCACAGAGGAGCTTTTTTATTTTTTTCTACATTTTTCTTCCTATGATGCTGGATGATGCTTGCACCTCAAGTCCCATCCGAGCTTCTGTCTTTATGGAAAACAGATCTGAGGTGACATTTTAGAAACAAAGACTTCTATCTGCACGTGAAGATTTCTGCTTTCTGCAGTAGTCACATCTAACATGTCTGATGCAACACAACGGATGTAAACACCAGCGAAACATCATTTTCTGCAGAGATTCGGCATCTTTCATGTTTACATTTCAGTCACTCCCAACTCAGCCCAGTTTAACACACTGGCTATTACATCGTTATTTTCACCACAGGTTACAGATCTATATGTGCATCTTGCAGAGAAGATATCTAACCATCACCGAAGGGGATCAGAAGGGTTATGAACTAAGGTGTTCTTCCACTGTTAGCTTTATAAACCAAACCATGCTTTCCTAATCTTCCCCATTACATCCCCCAACATGTTAGAGATCACAGTTCCTTCTTTTAGAGCAAACTTTTCCATTTTCTAGGGCACTACACTGGTCTGTCTTTTTTCTTTTTGCATCTGTTTCAGATGTAGAGAGAGAGACTTGAGCGATGTCCATCTTTGCATAAAGGATGATGACTTAAAAACAATTGTTAAAAAAAGGTAGATGTTTTCTTTAGGTGGAAGATGGAAACACGGGTAGAACCAGGTGCTCCATGAGTCCAATGGCTGTGTTAAGCACAACTTCTTATGTCCAAGCATATAAAAGATAACTCTGAAAGAATTAAATAGCAATATCTTGTAGTTTGCCTTTAGACTCTGCAAGTACAGATATCTGATTATAGAGACAGACATCCACCTCCAGATGGATGCTAATGTGTTTACATGTCTGCTCAGTGTAAGATGGTTTCTCTGCGCCTGAAAGGCCTGAAAAACATCTATAAATACCACATTCAAAGTTTTTCACAAAACCGTAGAACTCCATCAGAAAAGCACACAGATGTGTTGTTTCCTGTTCTGGTCTTTGTTTGGTTATAATCTCTAGAACCGCCACGTAGCACAAACTGAAGGTGCAGACTACAAAAATATGGTTTCAGCAAAGAGAAAGCATCGCCCTTTTTTCTTTTAGTCTCATCTTGATTTCACTCTCAGTGTTGTGGCGGCTAATTGGATGTGATTGGCTGCTTCCAACAGAGCGCTCCCCTCCCCCCCCTGTCAGACAGCAGGACTGAAGCTGAGGTTGTGGAAACTCACATCCAGCTACACAGCGTCTGTTCTTTGTCTGCCTGCTTGTAGCCCTCACAACACAAACACAGCATCTTAATGACAGCATGACCCCCCCCCACCACCACCACCACCCCTTTCATTGACATGTTAATTTCATGTATGTTTTGTCCGATTTTGTGACCCCCTTATTTTATGTCCAGACTGCCACAGACCTCAGGACACAAAGAGGTGAGGTGCACACACAAAGGTAGAGCAAACATGCAGATGTGTGATTTAATTCAGTAAATTCGTAAATACGAGTTCAATTAAAAGCAAAACAAGTTGCCGTCTCAAACTTTTCAACTGATGGTTTTTTAGGTTAAAAACAAGTGTGGCCTTCTCTTAAAGCTGGAGTTCACACATTACTATGTGATAAGCCCACAATACTGGGCAAATCTAACCGGTAAGTTTTAGATCTTGTGTCTATGTCTAGTGGAAATAACTGGTTTGCCGGAGCAGACAAGGGGACAAACTGCAGATCCCATGGCTGAAACTGTTAAAGCACCAACAGGCTAAAAGGTTTCAGCATTCAGCACCTTAAAAAAAAAAATCAGCTTTACTACTTAGAAAAATAAAATAAAAAAATTGGTAACAGCATATTTTGCAATTCTTCTTTTTAAATTTTCAATTATTTAAACTTGTATACATGGACATACAAAAATGTTGTAACATTCACCTCTGCATATGGTAAAACAATATCTAAGCAAAACATTAGTAAAAAAAGTAAAAAAGAAAATTAATGATAATAAAGTAAAATAAAAAAAGGGTTAAATAAGTAAGTAAATAAATTAAATGGGGGTAGTCTGATTACAGAAATTGCACAAGATCAGGGCTTCTCAGTATCTTGCGAGTGGTTTTAATAATAGTTGTATATACGTAAATGTGTACACCTATACATTCTATTATCACAACTATTATTTTCTCTGAATACTTTCATCTTTATCGTGTCTTTATTTACTACTGCCATACTTCGTTTTTTGCTATGAGCAATACTATAAGCTTCTATATTCATATTTTGCATTTTAAATCTTTGGGGTGCGTGAGGTTTGGATTTAGAGTAGGATATATATGGTTGAGGAAGCCCTGGAAGTTACCTGGGAAATGATGGAGCTGAATTTCTGCTGACCTCTGATCAAATCTGATATTTAAACCGAACAAGGAGGTGGAGTCATCACCTCTCATGTTATTCCTACTGGGTGGCTTGAGGTAGGTTTTGATAAGACAGTGACTGATTTCTTACACAGTCCCACTTATCTTTGATCAAAGTCTCAAACATCATCAGCAAGGATACATGTCACAGCAGTTGTGTTATGTTTAAATCTTTTACCTGGGTACTGTCAAAAAGTCTAGAAGTGCTTTTAGAAATGATCAAGTAGTAAAAGTTCTGGATGAGAAACTCTGCATTCAGAAGGATTACGCAGTTAAAAAGAATGAGATCAATAAAGGAGCACAAACATGGATTACCTCCTCGTGTGTGTTGCCTTTCCTTGTTCAACACTCCAGTAAGGAGTTTATTTCTTTACTGGCAGAAAAAGGTTCCACTCTGCAAATTTAAAAAGGAAGCGGGTTAAATTATGGAGTTAAAGACCCATAAATACCACCATTAAAAAAGCTTATACTGGTATTATAGCAGGAGTTCAATGAGGATGTGGCCAAAGTGCCAATATGCAAGAGTCAACAAAGTAAAATAAATTACTTTTTATAAACAAAGATTATGCAAAATAGGTATCATTTAAGGTCAAAAGAAACTGCTGTACATTACAAAAAGAAAAAAGATTAGAAAAAATCTTCAGATAGAAAATGTTTGACAGCATCAGTTCTGTCAGGTTTTCTGAATTATTTTTTATGCATCTCAGGGTGTTTAAGTAGGTCAGCAGGTCAGCTGGACTCTCCAAACATCCCTTTAATTGGAGCAGGGGTCATTATGGGTCCTTACCAAATTGATTCAGCAGCATCTGTTCACCTCGTCCTCGGAGGAGCAGCACAAGACCGGCCTGATGTTGACTCCAAGGGGTGGAGCTGGATGTTGTCTCCAAGCTGTTCACTGACCCCACAAATAGGCCATAAACTGGGCCTCTTTTCTGCAGCGGGCCAAACGGAGGGATCTGCCATCAGATAATAGGGGACATAAAAGAGTGTGAGCCATTATTCTGAGCCGGGTGCAGATACAGCGTAACCCAGAATAAAGAAGCCCAGTTCTGCATTTACTTTCGGTTCAAACTGCAGCAGCAGCAGCCAGACACGGCCTGCAGTGAAATACATCTGCCTCATTAACTCGGGCATCTCCTTTTTCATTCTGTGAGCAGAATAACAAACCAGAATTCTCTCATTTCCCCCCTAAACTTTCATTTTTGTAAAAAAAAAAAGGACTGAACTAAATTCTCTCACACAGATATATACTTCTGATAACGGGGACTTATCAATTTTCTCCCTGTATTAATGAAAATGTTCAGTTCTGCATCTCTACCAGCAAACTTTAAGCTTTCAACATTTAGTTTATAGAGATGTAAAAATGATTTATTCCTACATGCTCTTGCTTTAGAAGAAAGAATGTGAACTTGTTAGATAATGAACAGCCTTTTAAAGAATAAACTGTTAATTTGCTCTCAGGAGATTTTTACTTCAGGACTTTTCCTTGACCTTGTCTGAAAACATCATGCTGTGAAGGAATGTTAGAGGCAGAATTTGTGAGGATTTATCGACAGACAGCCACACTGGGTAAGAATCTGACCTCATTTACACCAAGCTGTGATACAGATCTGCAGAAACTAGCTTTAACTCTGGATAAAAATGATCTATTGTCACTTTGAATGTCCACATAAACTGTAGCAGACATCTTTCCTTTCATAAAGGATGGTCCAGTGTTTCCTGTGTCAAAGACAATAAAGAAGTGCTGCATCTCATTTCCTTAGCTTTAGCATTTAGAGAATTGAACCAACTCTCACCATTGGCTGCCTTCAGGTTATCTCACATCCTCCAATGAAATGGCATCGAGATATGAGAGAACAGGGAGGCGGTGAGAGGCCGGGGGAAACTAAAACCTTGCAGAATCTGTCAAAGGACGGCTTCATATTTGAACTTTACATTTACCTGAAACAACTCATTTTAGATTAATCACAAGATCTATTGCTGAAGAGGTGATGATGACTTTACTTGTTTAAAGGAGACATATTATGCAAAAATAACTTTTATAAGTCCTTGGAATAGTCTCTTACAATGTTCTAAGTCACGAA
>JAOXYM010000022.1:19730614-19746350 GCA_028567055.1 Leptatherina wallacei | reverse complement strand
GCCAAGATTTAAATGATATATCAGAGAATTGTTTAAGATTGGGAATAAAGTGCATAATATGTCTCCTTTAAGATGGAGAAAAAATGCATAAGATCATCCGATGATCCCCTCCCTCGTCATCTTCAGAAGACGAAGAGTGAGGGGGAAACATTTAATGTGATAAGCTGGTTTGGTCTAAACTATGTATAGTTTGTCTGCTGGTACGGTTTAAACATTACCAGTTAACACATTCACTTATTTGTTCAGCTGAATTAATGTTCTTAGAAGATCTCGATTTAATGGCCTGTTGGATTGATTGATTATTCTTCTTTTGCTTTTTTTAGTTTTGTTTTCAGCAGTTTGACATTTTGTGGGGGAAAACAATTCTCATTTTTGAATCAAAGAATTATAAAATAAGAAATTGAGCAGGAACATTTTTATTCTAAAGGAATAGATTAAACTAAGAAAGGAAAATTAAGATTGTTTCTTATTAAGAGCATGAACCGCATAAATAGCTTCATACCCTTTTTAATGTACTGTTTTTATATTCAGTGAGGTAAATAAACTATATTTAGCTCCGAACATCAGGAATGTTTCAGTTCAATGAAACCAGCAGTTTTCAATCTGGAAGTCAGAACTTTAAAAAGGATCTCAAAATAAATCTACAGGGATCGGCTATTTAAAAAAATTAAATAAAATTAGAAAAAAAAAACACTTGTTAAAGAGAGTAAAAATTTCCTATAAAATTCTACATGCTTCCAAAAATCTCTCAACTGAATAAATCCAGCATCTTTGTACGACTCGCAGCATCTCACTAAGAAGCCAAACAAACAAAAAAAAACAGTTCTGGATTTTAAGCTGCCAGTTTCCCTGTAAGTGAAGGAAGATTAACTAAAGGGAAGGTATCACTTCTCTGATGATATTAACTGAAATCATATTTACTGCTCTCCCTTTCAGCAGATCACTGGCATTTGTCTGGAAGAAGGAAGCTTAATGTCCTTTAATATCCAGCAGGCGCCACAACTTTCTGACTTCTCATCAATATGACTGCACGTCCGGACCTCACTCAGACTGCTCTCCTCTGCTGGAGCTAGCCAAGACCAAATGGAAGAATAACTAATCTGATTCCTCGACAGCTTTGAAAGATCTAAAATGATTTTTTTTTTTATTTTTCTGGAACACTTGAGCTTCTGTCTCACTCAACGTAGACGACAGTTTTCCCTTCCTGAGGTGTCGGAGCTGGTTGAGACGGAGGGTGGCCGGTGTGACTCCCAGAGATGAAACAGGACCGTTTGTATGGAAGTGAATATTTATTAGTGCAAAATCTCTGAGGTTAATGTTACAATTTGGTAAGATAACCAGCAAGCAGCATGAAAACCGTCACAAAGTAGAATAAAAATGGCACACCTCAATTAAAAAGATAAAGAAAAATAAAATGACCACAAACTGATGCAAAAGAACCTCCAGGATTAAAAAAAAAAACCCACAAATGCAGAGACGTGACAGCAAAAATTACCAAAAGTCTAGAAGAACATTTAAAAACAAAAAACAAAACTAAAAACCAACGTTCAACAGGAATTCCTTCTCATGTCTCTTGGCCGACAGGTGGTGTGTGTTGGCATATTTTCAAAAAGGGCTAATTAAAAACAAGTTATGTCCCTGAATATGACCCATAGGTGCATCTGAACTCTGAACTGTTGCCCCTACAGGCATCAGCAGGAAATTTCAGATCATATGAGCACTCCCACTTAATAATTTGTTAAATAATTAGTTATAAAGTCCTCTTATAGCAACACAAGTTTCCAACCTTAACTCTGTGCTTCAGACTTCTTTTGATGGCACGCGGACATGTATCCTGCAAGTTCCTGGGTCTGTCGTTGCCCTGCAGCGTTCTGAGGGTGAGAAACTGCACTTCACATGAAAACGCTGGTTATCTTGGAAGCGTGCCATGGCTGATTCAGCAAAGATCCCCAAGAGTACATTATCGGAGTAATAAAGGAAAAGAAAGACGTGAATGAGCAAGAGTCTGACTTTTACTGGCAGGAGAGCGCTCAGAAAAGAGACAGGGTTCAAGATGGATGCCGAGTTAGGCGCCAAAGTGTGAAAATCTGCCAAAGTTCAGTTGTACAGCTTTAAGGAAAAAGATGGTGGCACGATAATGTTCGGCAGCTTTACCCATGTGAGGTTATTTTTGACTCAGATACGACAACATTTTTTTTTTTCTTATTTCTGGTTACAGTGAGTCAATAACATGACAGCTCTCTGCTAAAACAGACTTCTCACTTATTAATTTTTGGTTTAGTAAACATGACGGATTTAAGGGTTAAAGACAAAACAACCTTTAGCCATGACCTTAATAGTAGCCATGAACTCTTCATGCAGATGCTTTGAAAACCCCTTGAGGTTGCATATTATGTAATAGTCCCATGGAGTTGTGGTGTTGGAAGGACAGTCTGTTTCTTTGCAGAGTAAATAAAACTGACAGCCCACACATGTGAGGTGTATACAAGCGTTACAAAAATCTGTTGATTTTGATACTTCCTGATCCCAAAGCTGGAAAATTAGGGGGTTGTAGCAGCATGCATTGGCACAAACAATGACTCGAATTTAACAAAATAAAGCAGCAAACATACAAATCTATACACTAGATAAAATATACAAATCCACAGAGCAAGAGAAAACATGAATAATAGGATATAGAAGTATATACATTTAAATAAGGTAGTAGTCCGCTCATCTCCTTCTACACAGCATCTGTGTTGGATCTCCCGTCCAGTCTGTCGTAGATGGTACTCGTAGGTCTCGATAATCTCCTCTACCTCCACTGGAGATCATGGGACAGGAAGCGGAGTCCTCTTCCTCCAGAAGTCCATCACCATCACGTATGCACCTTTCCAAGAAGTTGTGTTGATGGATTGTTCACTCTTTCATTTGTAAACAAGTAAAAATAGATTTCATTTCTCTGATTCATTGCTTTGTTCTGCCTCTGGCTGCACTCCGTCTTCTTTGTGACCGCTGCGGTTAGTTTTGCTTCCAGTTCTGGGGCGGACGGGCCAAGATTAAATGCTGCGTTTGCAAAACACTTATCGCTTCGTTTTGCTTTAAACAGACAAATAAGTGCAAACCTGCATATACAAGTACTATTACACCTAACTGATGCAGCAGAACTGCAAAGATGTAGTCAGTGTGAAATGTATAACGATCCCAAAGAGCTCAGCTTCCATAGAATGATGCAGCAAACCCACAAAGACACTTAAATAACCACAAAATGCTGAGCACAAAACAAGCACATCATGATCCAAAGTGAGTAAAAAATACAATCAGAGAGGCCACAAAAGCACCAGACTTCTCAACCTGTAGTCTGTGCACAGTAACTGGTGACAAGTGACTTTATTTCACATTCAAATATTCCACAATATAAACTATTAATATTACAGTTTATCATCACCGACAGCCACCGCCTTAAATCTAAGTCATTTTCTTCCAGAAAACGTCCCCATCTGTCACCCCAGGCGTGTTTTTAAACTCGTCCCTACCACTAAACATGATACCGAGCTATAATGAGATGAGGTTAAATGGAACGTCAGTAGAAGATGGAGTAGCCGAGACCCACGCGGCTGCTGGGAAATGTTTCATAATTTTATGAACTCCACTGGCTGCTGCAGAGCTGCATTAGTGAAAACTGATTTACAGCCTTCTGGGGGACTCAGGAGAGGACAGAAGAAGAAAAGAGGCAGTAAAACATGGGAGCAGGTGGTTTCAGCTTCCTTTGTGAGCCTTTTGGCAGAAATGTATGTTTCTGTTTTGTTTGGCAGTCGTGCCGCGTAAACCCGAGTGTTTGCAAACCGTCGTCTTCATCACATGCTGCAGTTTGTTTGTAGGATGTGATGCTCCAACATTCTGCACCACACATGTATATAATAAGAATCTCATATGCTCCTTAAACACTTCATGATGATGATGGTTCCCCACTATCCTTCCAGTTTTTAGTAATGTATTGGACAGTTAACTTAGTTTTAGTAGTTTCTGCTTCTCCTTAGATGTTTTTTTCTGCTTGATGCCAATAATCTGACCCTTCTTAACTCAACTAAAATCTTTTCCATGACCACGGGATGGGTTTTCACATGGTTGTTTAATGAGAAGCTACTCATTGCATCAGTTTGGGTTAAATAACTTGTTGCCAGCTAAAAGATAAATCTCCCATGCAGCAGGAGATTCCAATAGGAGATTCCTACCTACTTGCTTAGTTAAACCCACAGCAACCACACAGTGTATTTATTTCCTTCCCCAAAATGTTTTGTTTAATTTTCTGATAACTGTCCAAATAGTGAAGAAAAATGTCTGCTTCTCTACTTTTTCCTGAGCCTTTTATGTATCAAACTAAATTGTTTTAGATGCATTTAATGGAAATTATCTTCATTAATTCAGATCATCAATCACACCATGAGTGAAAGAGTTTAGCTGAGACGTACCTGATCTGCAGAGCAGCTGTTTCTGCATCTGTCTAGGAGGAGGGAGTTTCTCACCGTGTCAGTCCAGCTCAGTTGATTCTGAGGCTCAATGCTTATTGGATTGCGTGCCCATTCCCACAGCTCCTGCAGGTCAAATGACTTGGATGTGTAGCTCAAGGCCGCTAAGTGGTGTATCGATCAGTCAGCTGAGCCTGTGGGCTGACGGGATGTGCTACAGCAGACAGAGGCAGGGCTTGGCAGGCTGGCAACACATTCCTCCACAGAAGAGGTGCCCACTAAGACAAGAACACAGTCAAACAGCGAGTCATTTTAATGGACTAGCAAGGTCCTCACACGCTTCTTAAAATAGAAATTTGAAAATGAAGCTCTTTATTTTTCCTGTCAGATTAGTTGAAATCCAAACCTTTAACTGGTATTAACCTAAAGGTCAAGCTGGTACACACACAAGCACATACACATCTACATCCATATGTGCACCCCTTTGCATGCAAACATAAATCAACACATCTGATTTGAACATCCTGTACACCAGTCAGTTTGTTCGTGACCCATTCTCCAAGATTAAGGCCTGGTAAGGAGATTTGTTTTCCCATCAAAAACAAATCCCAGTTTATAAGAGCTTGTGTGGAACCACGGCAACACAGTCGAGTTAAGGCGACACGATCCAGTCATAAATGTTATTCATGAAACCTTTCAATTAAGTCCACAGCCATCAGCAAATGAACCGCAGCAGCTAAAGTTACTCAGCTTGAGTGATGGAGGTGTTTGTTAAAGCAATGCTGATAAATACACAACATCAAACATGCAGATTTAGCCACTGGCCAATTTCCATCTGCAATCCCAGGACAGGTAAACAATATACTTAAAATATATTTATCATATTTATGAAAATATATTAAAATATAAAAGATGTATTAAGTAATCAAAAAGCACAGCCACCATATTAATTGATTTATCCAATCAAATCATCAAGTTTGAGTATATATGCAAACATACTTACTATATCTGTCACTCTTAGGTGTAGGAGGCCTAAAATGAACTACACCTAAAAATTTCTCTCTGTTTTAGAGTTGGTAATGACTTCAGACACCTAAATATGTGCTTATTAACAAAAAAATCCCTAAATATTAGGTTTCAGTATCAGTTTTAATTGGTTTTGGGGTTGCTATGTTAATAATTTACACAATATTACAGAGTCAGTCAGTTGGAGGAAGGAAGTTATCAAGACAGAGATAAAAGTCAGAAAATCTAAACCTTTATAAGACGATGGTTGAAGACTTGAACAGGAGGAAAACAGGGCTGCAACTCGAGGAGAAGCCGGCAAAAAATGTAAATAATACGAGTAAAAAAAACCCATAAAAACTAAGCAGGCTGGGACACCAAACGAACACAACGGCAGAAATTGAAGAAAGTGGGAGGTGCTGGTGGGAGGGCAGACCGGCTGAGCTCAGGTGTGGAGTTAATTAGCTGATTGAAAACAGGTGTGAAACAAGGACGGGAGGGAAACTAACACAAGTGTACAAAAACAGATTTACAAATTAAAACAGGAAGTGTAAAGTAAGTTTAAAACAATCTTTTTATCATTTGATCATTTATATATTTCTACTGAAGGACATTTGCTGCGGCGTGAGAAACTTCCTTAGAAACGAAAACAGGCTTAAAAAAACAAAAATGATCAACCTGCTGACGGTATCATGCTGAAATGATGGAAATACAACTCTGTGTTTGTTTAAATTAATTTATTTTCACTGCACACACTCATTCTTTGCCAAAAGATGATTTGTTTTTCTTTACAAAACACTTCACATACTTATAAAACAGTGTATTGCCTCATACACACATGGATAAATATATTCATATAGAATCTTAAAAAGAAATGTACACAAGTGATAATTGGCACATCTGAGAGACCGGCTGCATCACCAGATTTGCATAATGTTTCCTATTTGTCAGACAGACTTCTACAACAGGCACATGTTCCAAGTGCAGCTGCAGCAAATAATCAGCGTTAGACTGCTACAACAGAAATCCCTTTAAACACAGTCCGAACCAGGGATCCAGCCCCTTTAGTCATTCAAGATTTTTTTCTCTAAAAAAATAAATCAGACCCCTAAAAATAGCTACAGTAACCCTAGAAAGCTCACATTCAATTCACCTTTGATTCCAGAGAAAACCTTGTGGTAAACTTTACACACACTTTAGTGCAATCAGCAAAGTAAGAAGCTACATTTTTAGAAAACTACAGTGATTTCTTCAAAGGATTAAAAAAAAACCCATAAAAAAAATCAATTATAACCTTAAAAAAACTATTGTACCAAAATGAATAAGCAACAGTGACATCTGCTGGCTGTGTTTGTTAAAAGCAGACATAAAGCACACAATGTTCAATTAAAAAGTGTTTCTGCTGGAATTAATGAAGCTCTTTGGTTACAGTTTTGTGTCCTTTGTGATTCCAGAAAGTTCAGAATATGTTTGTTTATAAATAGCCTGGTCCTGCTCAGGAAATGTGCCTGTAGTCCCCGAGTTTCCAACCTTTGACTTCTTTTTGATCCTTTTTTCTTAGTTTCTCTTGTCATCTCCCGGCAGGAAGTACGGGTTCTCGTGGCCTTGGACCAGATACGAGTACCGGGATGTATTTTTACCTTTGAAGGTCTTCATTCCTTCGGGGTTGAGATCGTACGATCCCGACTGAAACGCCAGTAGAAGCAGAGAGTATTTTAGTTTCTTTGACAAGCTGCGGCTTTCACATTCACATGCAGACACCCAGAAAGCCGAACACACATACACAGGGAACCCCACTCTTCAATGTGGATGATAACTCTTCAAGACTACTCCCAAACTAGCCTCAGATCAATTACTTTCAACTGTCATTTACTAGGATTAGCATGAAGATGGAGGCAGACAGCTTTAGAAAACAACCTCATGATAATCCTCATGAAGCTTCCCATCCTCCAGAAACACCATCACCATTCTTCTAACTGTCTAAATCATTAGCAGAGGGCATCAAAGCAAATCAGAATCTAAAAGCAAAGCCATGCCTTACCTTCTTCCATCCATTCTGCTTCAGGTGAAACCCCTAAAGCAACACACTGTGAGTCAGGCAAAGCAGGGAGCAGGGGGAGGGGGCTAATGCTAGCAGCACTGTATTTCAATTCTGGATGATTGGGTTAAACATACAGCTGTGAGTCGGATTTAGAATAAAGTATTTACAGTACGCGTGTTATCTCTCGGGAGTGATGCAGGAAGGTTGAGGTGAACAGAGACGGGTTGATTTGCAGGTCAAAAACTCCTAGTTATCCATCAGGGCCTATTTGCACACTGTAATGCAGTTACTGGAGTTTTATCATTTAGAAAATGTTCTTTTTTAACCTATTTTTGATGTTTTTTACCTGCAAATAATGATGTGAACTGTGTGGGTTAGTGAGCGACTGCAGTTAAGATGGTGGACAAACTAAAAGCTGATTCAGTGGCTGATTAATAACGTGAGACAGTGGAGGATCAAAAGAGAACTCACCAAGCCGTTGGTTTGATGCTTTTTGTCCACCAGGGTGTAAGTGCTGCCCCCTTCTGTCATCTCCATGGAAGGAGATTGATCCCAGTTGGTGGTGGCTCGTGGGATCGGGGTGACGGCAGTGGGCCATGGCTTGTTTGGGTCCTCTGATGAGTACGGGCTGCTACGTAAGTCCGTCTCACTCTTCGAGCATGACCTCCTGACACACACACACAAAGCAGAGGCTGTAAAATGTGCACGTGTTGAGAGTAAAACTGTTTGATTTCTTCATACGGTTTCTTAGTTCAGATAATGAATTGTCGCATGTTGTCAGTATTATTTGCAGAGCTGAGGCCTGAAACATCTCCACGGTGGTTGATTTAGAGTTAATCCACCTTCCCCATGCTGGAAATACACATGAAACATCAGATGTGTATTAAATTGTAGATTTTTGAGATAATTACACAGTCTGCCTTCATGTGCATTTACAGACAGGATGTAGGGTCCATGAGGATTATAAGATATACATTTCATCATCATGGCTCTGTTCAAACATCCATGTAACTCAGGTTTGTGTTGAGCTGCTATCGCTACAAGGCAAACATCTGCACGTGTGCCAGAAGAGGCTTCTTCTGGGCCTTTTACTAAACTAGTTTATCTATTTATTTGCTTTTATTCACTGTTAGTTATTCATTACTTATCTTTATCTATCAATTATTGTATATTTAGTTCATATCTCATTATATTTTATTTAAATGTTTTTCCTTTTTGTTATTTTTTTCCAGATTTTCTCCCGTATTCATTTGGTTTTAGATGTTAGAGGGTTAATCTGAGAACAGAAATAGTGAAGACTGTCAAAAAACTTGATGTTTGACTCAGCGGACGCGAATCGACTGATGACGCACGGCGCGTATCCTGCAGGCGAAAGCAGAAGGTTCTGTACTCAGAGGAGCTCTGAATCAGCATCTGCACGTACGCGAGGGTCTGCAAGGGTCAAAGTGATGTCAATTTCCACATCAGAAGTTGCAGGTATGGTTTTATACACCCACATACCCTCGGATTAGTTGTTTTTTGTCCACAAGCAGACACATTGCAGCGTAACGATTACAATCATCCGTGAAGGACCAAACTTGGGAAAAGAAGAAAGTTTGTGTTGGCAGGCTGATCTATTGTTAGCAGGGATGCACACACACACACATATATATATATACATACTGCATATATATACTTAACACTGGTAGCCACCAACATCCATCTTGTTGACATCAGCTAGTGATGCTGGATGTTATTTAGCTGAAACTGACATGTATTCACATTGAATAGGGGCCATATAAGTAAAGAGAAGTCATAAAGCAGATTAAGGTTGAACATGTTAAATATTTTCTTAACCTGTTCTTCCATTTTACAGAAATGATCTTTTTATATAAATGACTACAATGAAGGCTTTTCTTTTTTTTATTTCAATACATTTCTATGAATAAATTTGTGCTTAAAGACTCGGTGATGAAGGGCTGAAGTACTTTAAAACTTCAGTTCTTTGTTATATTGTTTATGTTGTTTTTTTGTTTTCTTTTTAATGTCTAACGGTCACATCTGTAACTCTTAGAAAGTAAATCTATAAAAACCACCGTCTCTGTCGGAGTCACTGATCAAACAGATATAAATATTTCACAAATAATTGATTGAAGTAAAATATATTTCATCACAATGTTTTGATGGATTATTTGTAATTAAGTGTGAGTTACATGAACAAATATGTTCCTCAGAGGCATAAACACTTGAATATATTTTTGTATTGTGTATAGATTGTGTAGTTTTACTGTAAATAGGAAGAAAACAGCTAAAATATTAAACTAAGGTATGAGTAGTGTATAATATTATAATATAATATTGTTTTTGTCTTTTAGCCTTTGTTGTGAAGCCGTTTGATGGGAACTGGTCCGAGCTTCAGCCATATAATACCTTTAGTTATTTATAACTTAGCACTTTGTGTTTGGTAGATTATTTCTCCACTTTAAAAATACTAATTGGTGTTGTATTATACATCGTAGGAAAGAGCAATCAATCACCTTGACAACGAGGTGTAACTAGCAAGGATCGGGCTTCTGTGGATTGAGCAACACAGCTAAATGTGTGGGTAATGCCCCCCCCCCCAAAAAAAATCTGCCAAATTCCCCAGTAATATTCTCCCGTTGGTATTTACTCTTGTTTTGTTATTAAAGTGCTGTCAAGCGTGTCAGTCACAGATGTATGACTGACACCTGATTGGCACCTAACTGATAGACAGACATATTGGAATGAGATTCTGGAGCCAGAGATGATCCCATATCTCCAGAATCTGGGACAGAGCTCCACCTTCCAGGATAAAAATGTTCTCCCCCACAGAGCCAGGATCATCTCAGACTTCCTCCAGAATTAGGGAGATTAGGGAAGAAATGACCTGCTGGGAGTTCAGACCTCAACCCGACTGAACATTTGTGGGATCAGCATGGTTGTGCTGTACGTGCTAGAGGGACTAAAACATCCACGCTGGTTGACTCTCATCAACTCCTGGTTGAGGAGCTAAATGCGACCAGACTGGTGACCACCAAGCTGTTCATGGATCTTCTACACGCTACTGAATTCCTGTTAAAATGGCCAATATGTCGGGATTTTTCCTGCAATCTTCCAAAGCACAAAGCAACTCAGAACAAGAGTGAAACCAACAGATGGTTGGAGGACTTTGTTATGAACCACAGGTTTAGTTGTGTTTCTCATTCTACAGAAGCACAAGCCTTCCAAGTTATACCTCATTATTAAAGTGACTACACAGGCTTTCCAACAACTTATGATACAACACCGATATTATTAAAGGGGGAGAAATAATAGATTAAAAACAAATTTTGTATTATTTATTTTATATTTAAATCTGGGTTTAATTTGTCAAAACAATTTCAGTTGTAGACACGCAGGTTACATATCTAATAAACGCTCTTGCCACAACATTTCCAAAACTACTAATTGCTTTAATTTAATGTAAAGCAGTACCTGAACAGAAATAAAGTCTATTAAACATCATTTCATCTGCTTCAGGTAAGAGACTGGCCTACTTTACAGTCAAACTTGTTGTCTTTGATCTGTAAATCCTCAAAACCACATCTACGCAGGTGCAGTGGATAAAAGTGCTTCCGGATTCTTTGATTATCCGTAGAGTAGCATGTAAGTCATAATAGGAAGAGAATAAAAGGTGGGGTTGGTGAAGTTGGGAGGATTAGTGATGTTTAATATTCTCACCAGCAGCAGTAAATGAGCAAAGCCAGAATAAGGATGAGTAAAAGTCCTCCTAGTACACATGAGACGATCACCACCGCCAGCAGGGCCGCTGTGAACACACAGTTGAACACAAATTTAATGTTTTGTACGTCAGATCATGAACATGGCTGCATCATTTTTCTCTAAAAATACAGAAGTCACTCACAGTCGTTACAGTTGAAGCCAGCGTACCCAAATGAACATCTGAAAGAAAAAAAGCAGCATGAATCCACATGGGGGAGCCAGTACCTTCACACCAACACCTTCCACACACACGTACACACCTTACACAACCCACAGAGTTTAAAATGTGTGTACTTACGGTATACATGAATCTCCCTCTGCTCTCTGACCACTGGGACAGGCTACAAAAAGAAACACAACAACACAAAGTTTTGTACAAAGAGGCCGAAACGAGAACATAATAAGCTACAGTTTCAGACTCGCTACGCTCGGCTGCACACGCAGCAAACAATCCCCCTCACAAACAAGCACATTATAATACATCATGCTTTTCTCTGGAAAGGAACCACATGCAGCATTTGTTTCAGCAGTTTTTCCTACAGCTGATCTCGCTGGTTACAACCGCACACAGAAGCAAAGTTGTGATTCCTCCACATGTTTCCAGGGTAACATCCCAGTTTAAATGGAAATAGATTAGAGAGATAAATGAAGATGGGGTCAGGGGTCGGTGTGGAGAAAAGGCTGCAGCTCTTGACCTCGTCTGTGAGTCTCACTCCCTGTTGTTTCTCTCCCTCATTCCCACACACAAGTTTTTTCAGTGAGGATAAGAAGGTTTTGTTACAGTTCTCTGGACTGTAGATCAGCGAGAAAATATTCGCTTGACGCAGCGTGTCGTCCGCTCTTACGCTTTATATATGTGGACTTTATGCAAAACGCTGTGAAAGTTTAAAAAAATGTCTAAAATTGATTTAAAAAGAGAAATATGTTACCTCTGCAGCTGGTGTTTGAGTACACGATGGAGATGTATCCCTCTCTACAGGAGCAAGCTGCCTGGCCTTTTATATTTGTGCACGTTGTAGTGGAAGCATCACAAGGTAATGGCACCTGGTCACACAGCTTTGTGCCTGAGACGGAGCAAGTACAACAATGATAAAGTAATGATGAAGGCTTTGCTGTGTTTTTCCCTTCATACTGCTCAGTCAATTCTTACTTGTGAATAAAGCATTATCCAGCAACCCCGTGGAGCTGGTTATAGCCACTTGAATGGTCTGATAGACAGATAACTCGGTGGCGTTGGTGTTTTCAAAGATGTTATTCACAGTTGCTTCCACGCTTCTTTGTCTGGAGAATTGTAGAAAAGCATCAACAAGACTGAGACACATTTAATGACACGAGTGAGGGAGTCTGTGCAGCAGTGTAGAGGAAGAAAATACTCACTGGCGTCGAAACACATCAGACCGGATGCTCAAAGTTGCTATCACGCTTCCAGGTCTGGAGAATTAATGAAAAGCAGCAGCAGGGCTGAGACACAATATGTTATGAGGCATGGTGTCTTTGTGAGGCAGCATAAAGTAAAAAATACTCACTGAAGCTGAACAACGTCAGACCGGATGTACCCCACCTCATTTTTGAGAACATCTCTGAGCTGCATAACAGGAAAAACCAGATAAAATGAGCAAGAATGGAGCACATGCAGAATAAAAGCTGCTCAACATGCTGATGACTGCTCAGCTTACCGCTGCCGAGATGTTCGCTGCTGTTCTCTGAAAACTGCTCGAAGACCTGTCGCTCATTTGATCGTTATAAGACAGGGAGCTGAGCTGAAGGGTGCCCGGGAACACTTGGGCTGAGCAAAGAGAAGAAGAACAGAACATCAGCACCATCAGCACCATCATACCGGTATAATTTGTGTTGTAATGTAAGCATGTTTTCTGTTCTCACCAGGTGCACAACGTCCGTTCAGCAGGTAGCTACCGGTGAGACACTGACATGTGCCGTTCAGACAGACGCTCTCAACAGGACACGGGGCGGCAGGACACACTGATGATAGACCAAGAAAAAACATCAACCAAACAAATACCATGACTTTGTTTCTAGTATGTTAGTTTTAAGAAGAAGGCATAAAACTGTCTCTTTTATTGCTGTTACATTGTCTTTCAGCAAGATTACACATCAAGGAGTGAAGTGGGGTAAAGGAGAAGAAAGATCGGTTTCCACTTTTGTACAGATGTGGATTACTTTCTATTAAACTACAAGAAAGATGAATGCAGTCTGGTCATTTGTTGATTGTGTCCATTAAAATGAGTTTTACATGAATTTTAGGTGGTGGGTCTGAAAGGGTGAATAAAATGGTTACATTTGAGACAATCTTTTCTACACTGGTTTTCTTTCTTTAAAAGGTTTGCATCATGGGATGACAAAATCTTTTGGCTCCTGTGGGTTCAGAAATGGGTATGTTCCCCAAAGATGCCATCAGGGATTATGAGACTAGTATATGGAGAATTTAAAGGCCAGGCTAAAGTTATCTGAGTTTGTCCTTAGATGTTTTTGTGGGGCTGAGGTTTTCCAGGTTAATCCATCAGAATATGACAAGATCAGCAGTTTTATCGACAATACCTGTTAGTGGTTTTAATGTTATGGCTGACTGGTGCAGTGACACATTTGTAAGAGATTTCTGAAGAATTCACACATGTCCAAAGAAAATATCCTTTTATATCTTTCTCTTTTTACAACCCGAGGTCCCATACTGCCAGAAATGGCCATTTTGGAGACCTTGTCTGTAGTGTTTGTAGTAAAACATCTCTATTTTTCTAGGTTTAGAGTTCCAGCTGCGTCAATCCAAAGGGATATTCATAAGCCTGAAACTTATTTCATTCCTAGAATTAGGAATTCACTCTTCACCATTAACATAGAAAGGATGTTTAGACATCTAACAAATCCCTTTACTATCACTCCAAAAGTATTCAAATAGACTTTGTGGTTACAGAGAAATACTCATTTCATTGTGGGTATTACATTTTTTAGCAGAATCCTTAAAAAAATAGGCATATGGCTCAAAGGATTCACTTTATTTTACCAGGTAGCTGCTTTTCAGGGGTCTACTGGCCAAAATCGGTGCAGAAGTGAGAAATGAAAAAGAATGAAATACTGATATTGTGTTGATTATATACAATATCATGATTTGATGTGAAATTATTCAAATAAAAACATTGTTTTTTTTTTTTTTTTATTCCTTACCAACAACTTCTAGAGTAATTTATCTTCCCAAAAAAGAGACACAAAAAAAACATATTCTAAAAACAAAGCTGAATTAGTGTGATCGCAATTTCATTTTAAAGATTCACGATAATAGCATGATATTGTGGAAACCTAGTGTCATCTTGACAGCATTGGCATGAACCCAAACTTTTTGGGGGCAACCACAAAAGAAAGAAAAAAAAGAGTACAAACCAATGACTGGACCGGGGCTGGTCTGAGCTGTAGTGAAGGAGCTGATGAAGGTGCTCTCTGTCGGCTGCAGGGTGGTGACAATGTTGGTAGTACTATTGTTGGTGGTGGGAGTGGTGGAGGTCAAAGTGGCGGTGGGGCTGGGTGAGGCTGTTGTTGAGTGAGTTTCTGTGGTTTCTATAGGTTGGCCCGTCGCTGTCATCAAAAATGAAACACAATCAGCCCAACAACATGTAAGCAGATGGCAAAGCAAATGTCTACACAGCTAATACTAGAATACAAGATCTTATGTAAAGCTGTACAAAGAATTGCTATGAGCTGCTCATTCACCACAGAATACAGACTGGCTAGGCTTTAGTACCCCCCTCCCTCGTAAAAAAACATGTTTCCTTTACAAATTCCCCCTCACCTGCATGTTAGAGGATTCTAATTCTAGGAACAAACATTAACATTTATCATGCGGCCAGTATTACCTCCTGATGTTGCTGCTGAGGAATTAAGGGTAGTTGTCATTCCAGTGGGGGGTGCAGTGCTACTGCCTGGGGAAGTGCTTGAAGGGACAGAGCCAGAGGTGGAGATGGACGAAGGTGAAGCAGGTGGGGGACCAGAAGTGAGTGTTTTGTTTGTGGTGGAGGAGAAAGATGTAGCAGTTGATGCAGGAGAGGCGTTAGTAGAGTTGTTTAGTACAGAGGTAGTTAATACAACGGTGGAGCTTCCTACGGCAGCTGTTGTGGTGTTACTTGTTTGCATGGTTGTTAGAGTTGGGGTTGTGATGTTAGGTTGTGTAGCAGAGGTAATTAAAGTAGTGGCGTCGCCTGTGATTGGTGTGGTGGTAGTTGCATTGTTGCTAGTGGTAGGGATAACTGTAATTGTGCTGTTTGTAGGTGTGAACTGTGTGCCCGTTGTAGGGGTCATTGTTGCGCCTGTAGTTGCGTTGTTTATAGGTGTGACTGGTCCGTCTGTAGTTGCGTTGTTTGTAGGTGTGACTGGTCCGTCTGTAGTTGCATTGTTTGTAGGTGTGACTGGTCCGTCTGTAGTTGCGTTGTTTGTAGGTGTGCTTGGTCCGTCTGTAGTTGCGTTGTTTGTAGGTGTG